>APFE031395035.1:0-18064 GCA_000404065.3 Pinus taeda
TAGGCTTAATGGATTTGGAGATAGATATCCATTAAGTTACTTAGCTGGAGAAAGATGCTAAGTTAAGAAAAACATAAAAGTCTTTCGGGAGAGAAAGGCAAGCTTTTATGAGGAAAATCCTTGCGAGAGAGAAAGGCAAGTTTTTATGAGAAAAGCCTAGGCAAATGGATAAAATGGATCCATAAAGTGGGACATCGCTAATGGAAACCATATCATGAGAGAAGGTATTAAATGCCCATTGAAGAGATCAACAAGAGGCACTTGATCCATGGCAAGAATTCTAGGCTTGGGGGTGAATTGGAGGAAGTCAGTTCTAGGTTGGGTGACGATGATCGATTTTCCAAGTGACATTATTTCAAATTCTCTTGTCGGATTCCATTGCATGGTAAGTGTTGTATGTTGTTTCTTACCTTGTATATTGTTGAATTCTCTCAACATATGTGTATAACTACTGCATGTGTGATCTTTGTGTAGGAGGATGATTGAATAATGATGCATGAGACAACTAGGTATGATAAATAATTATATTTTTAATATTGCCATAGTATATCAGGTGGTTTAGGTTATTCATGCTAGGCCTTTTGAATGATGAATTGCATCCACTAAAGGACGTATTAACTATTTATTCACTATGATTCGTATTGCATAAGATATATGTTGGTAATAATTTCGACTATGACAATAAGACTATGAGCATGTTATATGGAAAAGCTAGCTACATTGTATTTATGACAATGCCTCCATTAATACTTGTGATGAATCCTCAAAGGAATGAAACCCAAATGTAGGATCTTGAATGATAATGATTGATTCTTTCCTCTGCGATGTGATGTATGCATGAGTAGAATTGGTTGTGTTAACTTTGTTTATGAGATGATTATATATGGACGCATGTGACAACTATTGCATATAAATTTAATCCAAGTTAAATTTAGTGAAGGAACATAATATGTGGGTTTTAATATTGGGTCAAGGAGGTATTTGCCAATAGTATGTTTTTTTTTATATGGTGTCAAGGCGGTATGTGACAATGACTATTTTGTGTTTATTTTAGTTTGAGATTCAATCTCAGTTTCTAATAATGTCTTGAAATTTGGTGTTAAATCTATCTATTTTAGAAATTATACCACATTTAACCTATTTGCCCAGAGCTTCAAAGTGAGTTCTGTATTTTGATTCAACCATTTCACATGGTTTTTTTTTTTTTAATTTTAAAAGAGGTTTTTTGTTTTTGTTTTTTTTTCGAAGGCATAAACCTTAGTGTACATCAACACTACATGGAGGTTGTTCACGATTCCATTGGTCACAACCCATTAATCATGGATATGGAAGATAGTTCAGAAGCCTAGCATGATCCTTTGCATGAACAATTGCAAAAAATGTGGGAAGAAATACAAGCTCTCTAATTGAATCACAATCAGTTGATTTCCAGTATTACTTGTTCTAATAAATTCTTATAGCTCATTGCAATTTAATCAAGAATTCAGAAGATGAAATCTTTGAAAATTCTACTCTGCACTAGAAATTGGCAGAATTACAACTCTTTATGGGACAATTTTGTTTAGAATATTCCTTAGCAAGCACTTCTATCAGCTCCCCTTCACTACTTGCCCTGAATCTTAATGAACTAGTTATGTATATAAAAATGGATCTTTTTCATGGGACAATTTTGTTCAGAATATTCCTTAGCAAGCACTTCTATCAGCTCCCCTTCACTACTTGCCCTGAATCTTAATGAACTAGTTATGTATATAAAAATGGATCTTTTTCATGGTGTTTCTGCTTCCCTCACTTGCCCAAATAGTATGGAAGTAAAATTCTATAAATTTTGGGGCTTTTTGGAAAAAAAATTATTTTTATTTTCTAGTTCAATTGTATTCTCAAATTAACATTTTTAAATTATAGTTTGACTTAAATTTTTTTGTTTTTTGTTTATTTATTTATTTAACTACCTAAAATTCTTTTTATTTTTAATATACTTTTTTGATACAAAAAATAAACAAACTTAATGTTAAATTTTTAATCGTAATTCTTCAATTAATATTACTACCTTTAAATAAAAAATAAAAATAATTTAGACAGCTTTAGAATTCCGTTTTTTAAACTAAAGAATCGTATCACGCGCGGTGGGATCCAATCTCTTCGAAGGTGCAAACATCTTTTTTGAGTGCAAAAATTGAGGAAATGTTTTGCAACCTCGAGAGATTTGAATTCCTTTGACGCTTGCCTAGATTCAGGTTAAGAATGGATCTAGGCTAGATATATATATATATATATATTAGTATATTATATATATATATTATATATAGTATATTATATATATATATGATATATATTTGCATCTATGTGTCTCTTTCTTGTTGCCTCTCTCTATCTCAATCACTAAACATACACATTTTTTTCTCCATATCTATATCTCTCTCCCTCCCTCTTCCTCTCTGCCTCTCTCTCTTCCTTCCTGCTTTCGTCTCTCCCTCACTCTCTCTCCATCGTTGCCTTGTCACTCCCTCTCTCTCTCTACCTTTCTCCCTTTATGTAATTCTTCTTCCTTCCCTCTCTACATTTCTCCCACTATGTCTTTCTTCTTCCTTCCCTCTCTCTCCCCCTCCAAGTACATCTTTGTCTCTTCTCTCCCCCTTTCTCTCCCACCTCCCTCTTTCTCTCAGCCCCCGATCACTCTCTCTCTCTCTCTCCCCTCCATATTTATGCCTCCATCTTTCTCTTCTCTCCCTATCTCTCTCCCCACCTCTTCTCTCTCTTCTCTACTCTCCTCCCTCCCTCTCTCTCTCTCTCTCCATCTCTCCCTTGTCACTCCCTCTCTCTCTCTCCCTATGTCTTTGTTATTTCTTCCCTCTCTCTGCCCCTTTCTCTTCTTCTCTCTCTCCCCTCCTCTCTCTCTTCCTTCCTCTCTCTCCCACCTCCTTCTCTCTATCTCCCCCCATAATTCTCTCTCTCTTTCTCTCTTTCTCTCTATCCGCCCTCCAGCTTTGTCACTATCTCCCTCCCTCCCTCTCTCTCCCCCTCTCTTCCCTTCACTTTTATTTTTGTCATCGCTTGAATCCTTACTTAATATGGATCTATGTTGGTTCTTACTAATACTATTTGTATTATATAAAGTTCACATCTTTAAATATAAATGTATTCTCATTTTTAATTTGATTAAAACTTTAATTTAATTTTTATGGGAATATTTTTAGTAATGGAGGGTTTAGATATATCTCAAAACTAATTATAACCCCTTTCCTATTAACTTCAATTAAAAAAATGTTATAAATTAAATTAAAATAAAATATTTTTATTGTGAAATAAGTTATGGTTTTTGGGCCTCTAGTATTGATAAACCATGGTATTGGCCCATGATATTGTGACATAGCCTATTTACAAGTTAATAAATCGTGGTAAAGTGGGGGTGAATAGCGATGGTTAAGAATCTTGTCATATTGTTATAAAATATTTTGATTGTGAAATAGGTTATTATTTTTTGGCATGTAGTATTAATAAACCATGGTATTAGCCCATACTATTGTAACAAAGCCTATTCACAATTTCAAAATATCAATGACAAGGTGGGGGTGAATATCCATTGATTAAGAATCTTGTCATATTGATTATGGAATAGGTTATGTTTTATGGGCATGTGGTATTGATAAGCCATGGTATTGGTCTATAGCATTGTAGCAAAACCTATTTACAAGTTAATAATATCCATGGTAAAGTGGGGATGAATATCCATGGTTAAGAATATTTTCTTATTGTTATAAAAAAATTTGGTTGTGAGATAAGTTATGTTTTTTGGGCATGTGGTATTGATAAACCATGGTATTGGCCCATGGTAATGTAGCAAAGCCAATTTTTTACAAGTTAATAATATCTACTGTAAAGTGGGGGAGAATATCCATGGTTAAAAATCTTGTCATATTGTTGTAAAATATTTTGGTTGTGAAATAAGTTATGGTTTTTGGGCTCGTCGTCATAGTAATAAGTCCTGGTATTTGTAAAAATTGGAAATTTTTATTATTTGTTATGTACTTTAACTTTTTATTATTTAGTTGAGCCATATTAGCACTCATAAATCCGCAATCCAACTTCTGACTTTTTATATTTTGATTATTTTCTAATTAAACATGATGTTTAGAATGTTATTACATCTCCCACCTTGTGCTTGCTATATTATAATTTATGATGGTAACATTAAATAATAATAAAATCATAAAAAGTTTATAGTATATTATATATATGTTTTGTAAGAGTATTTGTTTTACATTTTTACGAATAAGTTTAAAATCAATAATTGTTTCAGTATAATTTTTTTGCTTAATTTTGTTTGTGATTTGAAAGATATTTGCTAGAATCACAAATGGTAACTGCGTTGTAATTTTTCACAATTCGCTTAATTCTCTTATAATTTTCGAAGTTTAAAATCTATATAATCAAAAATTCTATATTTAAACTATAAAACCTAATTTAACATTTATATAAAATTCCAACTTAAAAACTCTAAACTATATAATAATAATTAAATATAACATAGATTATATAAGTGATAATTCTAATGACTATTGAATTAATTGATTGTGCCTTCCACATTTATCGGTTTAATATTTGGAGGGCAAAATAGAACAGAAGCCAACCTGCAACATTTAATAGTGTCACATTTAAATTCTGAAGTAATAAAATTCCATAATATATCATGTCATTAAATATTATGACCGTCAGAATATAAGGGTTTCCTGGCACAAATCTGTGCCCAGCAGGTAATAATACCAGGTTGGCTTTAGCTGATCCATTAATTTTTAAGGGAAAGGACAGGTACAACATTCATATTTCTGATATGTTGCATGTGGCCAGCAATTTGGCAGTTGAGAGATAGGAGAGTACAAGGAATGGTCCCACACTATCAAATGGTATCAGAAAAGTCAAATTATTTTAATATTATCTTTTGAGATATATATTTTTGAGTATGTGGAGATAATTTGAAGCTTACATTTAAGATCTCATTTACCGAGGGTTTTAAGATTTGTTATTGATATTACGAATTTTATTTCCAAATTTGGTCTAAATTTGATATATATATTTTCTTCTATTTTTTGGTTATTTTAAATAGAATACTTATTAAATCCTGAATTTGAAAATTATATAGGTTCAATATGATTTTTCTTTTTCATTTTTTTTTTTAATTTTTAATTGGAAATGATAAATTTAAAATATTCAATATGCATTTTTTTCATATTGAAATGTAGAGATTTTTGTTTTTTTCACATTTTATTAAAACTTCAATTTATAGTCATAATCAAAACTATATATATATATATTTATAACTTCAGTTCAAGCCTTTAAAAAAATACAATCATTTTATAATCATCATATTTCTTGATGTTTTTTTTAATAACTACCCTAAAACGACATTGCTTTTCAAAATTAATTTCATTAAAAATAATCCAATATTCCTTTTAAATAGCATTCCCAGGAACATTTTCTTCCCAAGTAAGATTTGATTAAAATAGTGTTATAAGAGCCATTAAACTATGTGCAACGGGTGGGATGCGTTGGAAATTTCCCCAAAATTTAGAGGAAACAACTAATAAGGAGATCAATATTTTACAATAAAAAATTAGAAAAATATAGATGTTTGTTTAAATTATATAGATGTTTAAATTTTTTTATAATTTTATATGTTTTTAATTAATTTTTAAATTTAAAAGTTATATTATTCATCTAATTTGGGAGAGCTTAAAAATGTGAAAATATTGAATTCAGTTCAAATATTAAAATCCATTTAAGATTTTAATTCATTATATGAATATTAAATTCAAAATTAATCAAAACTGAAAATTTGAAAATGTAAATGATTCAAGGGGCACTTTTGAATTTAAAAAACATAGTGAAAATCAAAGAACTCATCATAATAATGTTCGAGTTCATAGCATGCCCAATGTCCTACGTAATAAAAAAATGGCAAATGCCCATGGTCCAAAAATGCTCAAAGGACAAAATATAACATTAAAGAAGAAGTTGATCATAAAGTGAAATCTTCGGCATCAAGACTATCCATCCATATAGGCTCGAGCCTCACTAGGCACTCCAATTCCATCATCACCATCATCAATACCAAGATCACCTGCAATGGTATCCAAAGGTATGCCAACTAAACCTGCATTTGGTGAAGGATTATCCTCATCATCATTAATTTGAGAAGCATCCTTAACATCAACATCCCATTGTGCTACAAGGTCCTCTAAAGACTCAGATTGCTTCCTTGAGCAAAGTCGAAGACTACTATGCATATAAACAAATTTCTCCATTCTCTTAGAGGTAAGCCTATTCCTCTTAATAGAGTGAATGAAACTACAAGTGGACCAATTCCTTTCAGCTGTCGATGAACTAGAAACCTGACATAACAAGTGTGAGGCAAGATTTTGAAGCTAGAGTTTTGAGGCACTAATTTAGATTTAGACCATGCATACTCTTGAGAAACAACAGTGGCTTGTAAGGGTGCATGCACTTCATCCATACATTGAAGAAGAATAAAGTATATGCCATGTCTTGGTTTTGCAGGTTTTAAAAACCTTTTTCTTGAATACATCGTAGAGATTCCTAGAGAGGCATGGTGGTTGCAAACGTACATTTGTGCATCTCTTGCATATGAAATGAATTTTCATTTCAAGTTATTTTTCCAATGTCTTTAAGGACATTATTCAAGGCATGTACACAACAAGCAGTCCAAAAAAATATTCTTATACTAACTTTGAACCATCAAACCCACTGCTTGTAAACATGTGTTGCATCTGTGATT
The DNA here is from genome assembly GCA_000404065.3 of Pinus taeda. NCBI lineage: Eukaryota > Viridiplantae > Streptophyta > Pinopsida > Pinales > Pinaceae > Pinus > Pinus taeda. Next base: position 6,794 of record APFE031395035.1, read on the forward strand.
ACATGTACCACATTTGAAGGACCAAGCTCATAATTCCTTCTTTCGATACTTCAAACATGAAGGTAGAATCCTTTAGTTTCCCGCTATAATCAATTTCTCTTTAAAAATAGGGCCCAACTAGAGATGCAACAATAATATTCAACAATTGTCTTCGTTGAGTATCTGTCCAACCATCCATGACTATTGAACATCTTAAATAATCCATGATTATTTAAGGGGTCTCATAAGTCCCTGCGTTCTTGTCACCCCCTTATATAACAATGATGTCCTCATTTTGTTTTAGTTTGGGGGTGCATATGTTGACTCATCAACTATGATTTTTTGCATTGTTTCTTTGTAATGTGGAGAATGGATAGCATTAAATAAAATTCCACTTTCTATGAAAAAATCAGTGATAACGTCAATAGCCTCATCCCTATGTAACACATCACTAGACTCATCCCTATGTAACAAATTGTAGATTTAGAAATTTGTTCATTAGCAAATCTCTAGCCTCTTACTCCTCCAAGACGTAAACGACCCCCCCACCCAATAGACTCAAAATTGGTTTGATGAATTTTAATTAATGAAATCTTCCATATCATGGGAAGAAGATTTAGGTACTTTAAAAGTGCAATCATTGTCCAAGTTCACTACATTGGATTCTAGGGTAGCCTTGTGAAGCTTTGTCAACTCCATCCTTTTCTCAATAGTACATGTAAAACCATTTTAACCCATCATGAGATATGGATAGAAGATGATGTCACACCCTAGTGTAGGTTCCTTTAAACACATGGTCACACAATGTGCACATTCATTTTTCACAACCACCACTATTCTTTTTCCTATTCTTAGTAATTTCCTTCACAAACTTTAACAAGGGTTTTTGGGAGTTTGTGCTCTGTTGGACTTGGCCACTTGGAATTGGAGAAAGAGAAATATTTTCAAATTAGTATTGAACTACCTCTCTCCATGATTTCTTTGATTAATACAAAGGACAAAAAAGACATTATAAACAAAATGTACAATAAAAATGAAAAATTAAATATTAAAAATACTAAAATAAAAAATAAAAATATGAAACAATACACATTGAATATTAATATTCATTTTTCAACAAAATATACAATTTAGACATGTTTAAAAATCATAAATAAATTAGAAAATACGAAACATTCCTAATTTCAAATAAAATATGAATTTCATAATATTAAATATTTAAACATTTAAGTTTTTTTTTTCATAATATTAATTTAAAATTAAATTAATTAATTATGTTAATAATTTCCTATATAAAATTTAAAAACATATTACGTATAAATCATACATCTCTGGTACTACACCTAAATCATTAACCCTGCAAACATATGGCATACCTCCCAAATCCTTGAGAAACTCTCAAAAACATGAGCATACCTCCCAAATCCATGAGAAACTACCAAAAACATGAGCTCACAAGAGAATAAGGAAGTTTAAAATGTCAACCAATTGAAAAGAAACTTTTCAATTTGTATCTAATTATGGTTTTTATATTGGCTTAATATAATTTAAGGCACTTTTTCCTCTGAAAAAAACAAATTGAAAAGAAACTTCTAAGTGAAGAAATTTAATCCAAACCTAATGTAAATCTACCTGGAAAATGCCCACCCTTAATTAAAGTTTACTGAATATCACTTTTTCTTATCCAAGAAACATTACCATTAGTAAATAATAATTAACCTACGGATGATTAAATTACTTTAGACATTTCACATTTACTTTTATCAAATGATGTCTTGGATAAGACTTTCCCTGCCGTCCGTCATCTGTTCAGATTTCTCAATTTCTTCGTGTATGTGCTCAGCGATTGGATGGGGCTGGCGGTATTTAAATAGATTTTTCATCGTAATGGGGTGAAATAGTGATATCTTATTTAAATTATATTTTTAAAGCTAAAAATAAAATTAACAATTTAAATAGATTTTTTACTATCTTTAAATAATATAAAAATTAACAATTAAAAGTTATACATATTTTTAATTTTCAAAAATGGTTTTACAGTTTATGTATAACTTTTTTTATTAAGAAATAAAAAGTAAAATTATTTTGTAAAATAATTTTGTTATAGTAAATTTAAAAATAAAATATAGTAGGCCATGTAAATTGCTATCCATACTTATTATAACTTCATGTCAAAGTAATTAGAAATACAAAGTATATAATATGTTTAAACTTTTAATAAACTTTAATTTTTTTTAAAAATATTTTCAATATGGGATTAAAATAAACTATTGAATAGTTATGTTAATAATTTCATATTTATATAAGCTTCAATATATACATATTTAGAAAAAAATATTGAAAGAAATATTTTAATATTATATAAAATAAAATTATTTAATATGCATTACAATATTTTTTTAAATAACCAATTGATATTGCTCATACTATTAAAATATATTAATAAACAAAAATATCATTTTAACATGTGGGTTGATAGAAATGATGTTCCAATTCACATGTTTATGTAATATTTTAATGTGCAAATATAATATCGTATATAGTAGTTGGATGATGAATGATAGAAATGATGTTGATGATGGTTAACGTCCACGGAGACCAAACATTGGTCTATCTGACCTAAAGAAACAAATTATTTATGTTGATTTAAGATTTTATTCCTATGTTCAAAAAGTATAATTTTGACATTGTAAAAGGCTAGGAACGTCAGTATTGTAACAAAGATTGTGAAACTGAGATCTAATGTGGTTGTACCCAGGGCGCTCTAAGAGGAAGTGGTTTTCATCCTCGATGTTCCTATTCTCACATATATGGCATACCTTTTCCATCATGGCGTTTTAGGAACTCCCCAACCACCTGTTTCACTATGGAGCTCATGAGAATTCGTTCTAATCTTTGCTATATTAATTTTCTTCTTTGAGCTAGTTAAAATAGAAAGATACTTTTAATCTTCTAGGGTGGGGTTGATGACCTTCTTATAATAACTTAATTTTCTTTTAGCCGCTAAATCTTTCTCACACCACATTTTTTCTTTGAACTTAGAAGTAACAATATCTTCAATGTTATTTATGTTTTGCAATGCATCATTCTCGTTGATCTCCCAATAGTTTAACCAGGCCCTTGTGTCTTTCTGCACTCTCTATTGAGCCTTAGGTGGTTTTGGCTGGGAATTTTAAAGCTAGCTTAGGAAGTTATGAATCGTTATTTTTTTATTTCAATAACTTTATAGCATATATTATATAATATGCCTATAAAGTTATTGAACAAAAAAAATGGGTTTTAATAATAATATTAGAATAGCTATTGAAAAAAATAATTTTAAGGCCTAGAGGCTCATTCTAGCAACTAGTTATGAAGCAAGGGATGTTTCAGTCATTACCTTAAAAATAAAAATAAAGTTAAAAATTAAGTTCTTAAAAATCAGAATAATATAAAATTGAATATGTTGTAAAGTAATTAAAGTACAAAAAAGTGTGAGTAAGAATTTAAATCTTATAATTTAGTTATTGATAAAATATTTTAATACGAATTAATATTGACATATACTTAACAATATGTTAATAATGAAAAACCATTTTAATTTGCATCATAAATGTGATGTACAAATATTTTAATGTCAATTTCCTATACATTATATATCATTTAAAAAAAGTTATGTGATCATGAAAAAATTAAATTTTTATGGTTAAAAAAATAACACATTGTATTTTATGCTCTATAGAAGTTTGCATGTGAATAAATTTGATCCCTCTTACCTCATATTAGATCAGTACTTAAGATGGATCTATGCTAGTTATAGTTGAAATATTTTAAAATTTGATCCTTTTTAGGTATATGTTTTTTTGTCCAAATCTAACAAATATCTTTTAGACTTAGAAGTTGTTATATAGCATTAAAAAATAGAATTTAAACAATGAAAAATCACACATTTTATTTTTCACTCTAAAAAAATTTGGACCTAAAAAAACTTGCTCATATTAGATATTAGATATGTGCTTAAGATGGATCTATACTAGTTTAAAAAATATTAACTATGAAGCAATCTAAATGATCAAAATCTAATCATATCTTGAAATTGGATGTTAAATCTATCTATTTTGGAAATTGTAGCAAAACATATTCTCCTAAGGCTTCAAAATGAGCTTTGTATTGTGCTTGAGCTAGTTCACATAATTTTTTTTCAATTTTAAAAAAGAGGTTGTTGATTCTCGAAAGCAAAAACCTTTAATGTACATAAAAAAAATGTAAAAAGGTTATGCCTGATTCCATTGGTTACAACCCTTTAATAATAGAGATAAAAAAATAGTTCACAAGCCTAATATGATCTTTTGCATAAATAATTGCCCAACAAAAAACACATGATCTCTAATTGAATCAGATTTAGTTGATTTCTAATAGTATTTTTTTATAAAAATATTTAACTTAGAAACTAAAATTTTTGAAATCTCTGCCCTGCATCAGAAATTGCAAAATTACAAATGTCTATGGACACAACTTTTTTCAAAACCTTCCTCCCCAAGTACTTCTGCTGGCTCCCCTTGTCCGGAATTTTAGTTAACCAGTTACAGATATAGAAATGATCTTTCCCTGATATTTATGCTTTTCCTCACCAGTTAAAGTTCTAAAAACGGTTTTTTGGGACAGTATTTTCATTTTGTTTTTCTAATTCAGTGGTATTCTCAACTTAACATTCTGAGATTATAATGTGATTAAGTTTTTCTGATTTAAACCCATTAACTAGAATTTCCCTTTTTAATATAACAAACAAATTTAAACTGTGAATTAAAATAAATAAATAAAAATAAAATAAGCATCCACAATTATATATCAAGTATTTCTTATTACTTTTAGATGTAAATTTAAGATTATAAAAATGAAATTCATTCTGAGCCTCGTTATAAAAGCTGAAACTGATGAAATAAAAATGTTAACATGCAACATTTAATACCTTGACATGGATAGCATGTGATATACTAATTATTAAATTTTAACAGGAGGGTTTAATGATAATTTCTCTACTCAAGTTTCAACTGCATATGCGGAATAATAGGCTACGATGATCCACTTTCATAGTTCTATAAATGTCCATTTTTTGCAGCCCAGAGACTCATCCTCCATCAAATGTTGATGTAAAGAGAGGTGTAAAGACGGGCATTTATAGAGCTATAAAAATAGAAATAAAATTATAATTGATGAGATATATGATAAGTTGCCCAACCATATATAAACATGACGCAATCCTATGTAAACATGATATAATTAATAGAATATATGTCTTCCAGGTGTCCTACCCCTTGAAAAAAAATAAAGATTTAATTGATCATGCCTTCACATTTATTTGTTTAATGTTTGGACGGTAAAATAGAAGAGAAGGCCAACCTGCAACATTTAATAGAGAGACGTAGAACTATCATCGCAAAGAGAGAGGTGGAAGCACTATAATGACCGACAGATTCGGATGGTAGCCAGCGATCGATCCGTCACAATCAGATGCGTGTGTGGCACTTCTATGAAGGGTGGTCACTGGGATGGATGGTCCTACTGTCACATGGTCGTGTAACATATCTATATGATTGTGACTAAATGGCTGTAACTGAACAACCTGTCATTATCAGACTTTATGCAGAGGGAAATGTTATCAGTGGATAATGATAATTATTCACGACGATAGTAACGAGTTTATTATTTTTATTAAAAAACAAATAAATTATTTAGAGCCAGTGTTGTTTGGCAGTTTAGTTTATTGAGAGTAAGAAATTAAGTTTTCTAAAAAATTATATAAGTTATAATATATTGGTTAATGTTAAATTAATAGTTGATAAGAGACAAATTAAATGTTTAATTTTTTTTAGTTCATCCATTAGGATTTGTATAAATTTTGGTAGGTAGTAACTACTAGTAAGTTTGCATATTTGTATTTTAACTCCTACATCAGTGACGAGGAAAAATAAATAATGGCTGAAAGTAACTCTTGGTAAGTATATGTATTCTCATCTTATTCCTTTTTTTATGCCTAGACTTCTTTCAATTAGGGTGAGAAATAATTGATGACAAATATGTTACTTATGTGATTATGAGTTATTTTTAAAGATTTTATTTTTGAATGGCTCTCCTAGAAAGCTTAAGAATAAAAAAAAAGCTAAAGAATAAAAAATCATCATACATTAATCTAAAAAATCATGTATGAATATTAAAATCATATTCATAAATTATGACATAGAATATCTATTTATCCAAATCCCATTATATTGTGTAAAAAATCAATAAAACTTTCCAATTATAATCCAATCAAATATTAAAAAAATTACCTTTCCTCTCTTATATATATTAAATTTAAATATTATAATTAAATAATCAATATTAAATTTAATAGTTCATACTAATAAATGAATTCATAATAAAATTAATTATTAGACTAATAACTAATTAATTCCTAGCCTTTTACAATGTCAAAATTATAAGAATTGGGGAGGTTTCTCTCCAAGCTTTTTGAGTATAGGAATAAAATCTTAAATCAAACTAAATAATTTGTTTCTTTAGGTCTGATAGACCAAAGTTTGGTCTCAGTAGACATTAACCATCATCATCATCAATAACCTTTATAAAAAAGTAAAATACCACTTATACCAAATATTTGTAAATCCTTCGACATAGAACCTATCTTTTATATATTAAAAAAACTGACTCAAAACTAAAATAAAACAATTTTAAATCTTAATGTACATTTCTTTTCCTAAGTTTGTTTCCATTAAGAATATTATTAGAGCCATTTAAGCGAGTTGGCGTGAATGTTTTAAGGGGCGTCTTGCTTTTAAAGGGATAGGAAAGTATTATTAGTCAATGCCATAAGGCAGCAAATACTATAGTATTTGGTCTTGTCAATAAGTGTTTTATATGTTATTGAATATTGAAAGTGTTTTTCCTTAGCCAATGAATAATTTTTACATTTTATTTGGCCTTTTCCCAAGGTGGAGAAGCACAAAATGTATCAAAATTCTTAGATGCTCAAGCAATTTTTTCATATTCAAGTAATGTTACCATTACTAAATGAACATTAAATGTTTGTTCCAAAGTCAAAATGTTTATTTCAATTTTGCTCAATTGCCACGTACATTGCCAAGCAAATGTCAGTGCCACATACATCACTATGCAAAAAGGTTAACAAGTCACATATCATAGATGACAACATTCTCTCTCTCTACAGTTTGTAGTGCTTAGCTAACAGGACAAGAGGTCCCTTCAAGTATAGTTCCTTCACTCGTTCTAATATATGATGTTATTTTTGATATAGCGTAGGTGTCGTTAGGAGAAATTGTGCACATTTCAAATGATGACACCATTGATCTTGGCACCTTCGGTGTCTGATTTCTGCATTTTCCTATTACAATTTAGAATCCATCTTTGGTGGACAATAAATTGGGATGAAGAAGTGAATGTGAAAATTAGATCGAATTCCCATCTTTTATCCACAGAATTGTTATTTTCCACCTCCTTTCTCCAAGTTAAATATTTTTGTATTCTCTAGTAGACGCAACTTTCCATGATCTTAAATTCAATGAGAATTTTCCCAAGCCAAATAATTGGATGTCCTCCCTTTTGTACATTCTTTTTGAAGCAGTCAACAATCCCAATGTACTTACTTTCCTCCTTTTTGTACATTATTTTGAAGCATTCAACACTCCTGCACAACCTCTTCCTCTAGACATAAACATTGCCTTGTTTGTCGTCACCAATTCCTAACAAAAGCTATAATGGTGCAAGAATTAGTGCTATAATCTTTATAATCCTACTTATCAGGGAACATGGTTACACTATTCTATAAAGTCACTTATAAGTCTAGCTAAGCTTTCATTACCCATAACTAAGAAAGATGTAGGCTTTCTTAAGCCCTAGTTAAGGAAGATTACATAAACCTAGATTACCTTGGGTTTATCGGCTTGTAGAAGCCATATAAGCCCTAGATAGGTGAGCTCCCTGACTCTTCCTCTAGATGGTAGTTATGATGGCATGGGACAGGGCTTGGAATCGAACATAGGTGGATACTTGCACAACTCCAGTGGAAGGTCTTCTTGAAAATGGTTTTGATAGCATTGATATTGATTAGCATTGAATTGTTTTTTTCTCATCTAATGTGACACCAAACAACTGTAAGCATGCCTATAAGTACACATGAATAATTTTGCTAAAAGTTGCATTACTACAATTTTTGGGTTGAGGCATTCCTACGACTAAAAGCTAGAAAGCGCCAATTTTTCATGAAAAAATGTCTATGGAACTACCTGAAATAAATGAGTTTAACAGCCATACCTTATTTTCCTGAGAAAGCAAGAACTCATATTTCTGGGATATCATCTGGGCTTACCTTATTATTTTATCTGGTGGGATGATTGTTAGAGTTAGTGGTGTGGGACAAAGCCCCGACAACTATTTCATAGCTGCCTTCCTACTTTCACGTTCTACTCACTGGTTTGTTAAATTCAAGACTCAAAATGGAGGGTAATTCAAGTCCTAATTCAGTCACTTCTACAATTTTAGCCAAGAGAAAGGGTATAGAAGGTAGTAAGAAATTGAATAAAAATTTGTATGAAAGTACAAAGCCAAGAGGTGAATCTAGACAATGAAATTCATACTTCATTACCAAACTATTCAAATCATCTAGTCTTATCGTGATAGGGCTCTCCCATTTCAGATAAACATAGTTGAATGCCCTGTCTCCTAATTGTCTCTTTGAAGAAGCTGGTCTCTTCAAGCTCTTCATGACAAAAAAGGCAATGCCTAAGCAATGGACTCGTACTGGGGCACATGGATTGCATCCAAGCTCATATCCCCATTGAAGTGTTCATTTATTTATTTTTTATTTCAATTTTTTACATTTTTATTTTATCTGACCATACCTACATCTTGAAAAGTAGCAGGCATTGCACGTGGGCATGACAAGGTTAAACAAAGGCCGAATGCATTTTATGGTAATGTAGGAGTTTATGATTCACTTGTTGGAGCTTCTTCATTTATAGAGGTCATGCAACTTGCCACCCTATTCCACCTCTCTTTGTTCTTTATTTCTTTTCTAATTAATAGTTTTATCATTTCTTTTCTAGTTAATGGTATAATCTACAATGGAAGTCCATTAGTATGATGGTTTAATGGATCTAACATTATGCGTTTAACAATATATGATGGTGTCGCTGGAAAGTTCGCTATCAATTTCATTTGGGCTACTAAGGATCCAACAACGTATGGCGAATTGGTGTCCATTATTGGGTTGGGGTCAGTCTGATACCAACAAGAAGCTTAGTGCAACCATTTCCAACATACTAGAGATCAAATGTAGCAAATTCGCACTTCTACATCACATTTTACAATGTCAACATTAGTTCTCAATTCCTCTTCTTGCTCTGTTTCCTCTTAAATTTGCATGTTATTGCTTAGTAATCCATATGCAGTAGATACCGTATTGCATAGACATGGCTATAACCTAGCTTCTGTTTTTGAAGTTTGTTTTCCTCCCCCTTGCTGCAAAATGCTATATAATATATAGTAAGAATTGAAAGCAAAAAGAAATTGCTCTTTTATAAGGAGTTTGCTAAATAAGTTCCATACAATACATTTACAATATGTGCAACAAATTCACTGGGTATAATATGCACAACTTTGGTTTAGCATCTCTTGCTGAAGGAACAAACATGGTACTAGATGTTAACCAAATGCTAGTGAAGTGAGACTAAAAAAAATTTCATGTTAGTTTGGCATTATGCTTATTCATCTACTCTCATTTAGTCATTCCACCATTTATCTAAAATTTCAACCCTCTTCAAAGCTCTTTCATCTCTTGGGCTACATTTAAAATCTTCCCTCATCTCTTGGTTTCTTCCTCGCTATAATATTAGATAAATATCAAGAGCCTTGGAAATGTAGTGGGTATTGAGTCTAGTGTTACAAAGGTAATATTTTCCTACTCCATGATCTTAGTCTACAAATATTGTTTAACATAGTTAGTTCTTCTTTTTCATGCTTTTATAGGAGCAATGTTTGCACTCCCACTATGTATCCCACATCAATCTAAATAGTAGTCCCATTTACCTATATGTAGTCATTTCTTGGATAATAATTAAATTATTTTACCTTATCTTTTGGCGACCATATTCCTATTCAAAATTAAAACTATAAAATTAAAATCAAACTATAAAAAAGTAAAACTATAAAATTCCAGTTGTGGAACATCTCTTAGAGCCACTACTGCGTGAGGGCATTTTTCCTTATATGATCGCGACATTGTCTCTTGTATACATCACCTTTATTGACAACACTTAATGCAGCGGCCTACACCATCTTGACACAGGGGCCCAGAGATGTAGTCCCTTCTGGACGAACTCCGTTATCAACGCTTATGTTTTTATGTGTTGATGATTGTTATGTTCCTCTTCTTTTCCACATGTAGATGTATTCATTAATGTTCTTTTAAAATGAAATTTAACACATCACGAAAGAAAAAGGTCTTGGAAGGGTCCTTCGTCATACCTGGAGCTGGATCAATGGATATGGAAGATAGTTCAGAAGCCTAGCATGATCCTTTGCATGAACAATTCTAAAAAATGTAGGAAGAAATAGATGCTCTCTAATTGAATCACAGTCAGTTGATTTCCAGTATTACTTGTTCTAATAAATCCTTATAGACCATTGAAATCTAATTAAGAATTTAGAAGATGAAATCTTTGAAAAGTCTACTCTGCACCAGAAATTAGCAGAATTACAACTCTTTATGGGACAACTTTGTTCAGAATATTCCTTAGCAAGCACTTCTATTAGCTCCCCTTAGCTACTTGTCCAGAATCTTAATGAACTAGTTATGTATATAAAAATGGATATTTTTCATGGTATTTCTGCTTCCCTCACTTGCCCAAATAGTATGGAAGTAAAATTCTATAAATTTTGGGGTTTTTTTGGATTTCTTTTTTAGTTCAATTGTATTCTCAAATTAACATTTTGAAATTATAGTTTTAGCTATTTGTCCAGAATCTTAATGAACTAGTTATGTATATAAAAATGGATATTTTTCATGGTATTTCTGCTTCCCTCACTTGCCCAAATAGTATGGAAGTAAAATTCTATAAATTTTGGGTTTTTTTTGGAATTTTTTTTTTAAGTTCAGTTGTATTCTCAAATTAACATTTTGAAATTATAGTTTGACTTAAAGAAAAAAACATTTTTTATTTAACTACCCAAAATTATTTTTATTTTAATATACTTTTGATATACAAACTTAAATGGTAAATTTTTTAAATCTTAATTTTT
>APFE031395052.1:2426-42160 GCA_000404065.3 Pinus taeda
CAAATTTCTCTTTTTCAGGCATTCTCTCTATGTTTTCTTTTGGAATGTCAATGTCATGATGTATGACAATTTGTGGTATTTCAGTTTTGGGAAGATTTTTAGGAGTGCTATTCAGATCTTCTTTTGGGGAGGAGGGAGGTAGAGGCCGATCAATAGGAGAGTGTGTGTCTGTTACATCCTCCACAGTTACCTGATGCGAGCTTGGGATAGAGCTGTTAGCTGGTTGATTTATGGTGATATTTCCTTTAATTTTGTTGAGTTGTTTGGTATCTTTTGTTCTGCTAGATGGGGGAACATCAATGGTCCTCGTTCTTAATTTGTATTGTTTGTGTACCTTGTACACAGCAGTATCATAGCCTTGTTTAAAATCGAAAGACTCTCCTGACTTGGTGTGAAATTGTTTTGCATCAGGGTATGGTTGGTCTTCTTCCGTAAGAAAGATTTGCTGTTCATTTTCTGAATCTATCAAGTTCATATGAGTCCCATCTATGGGCTCAGTGGATGTAGATGCCTCCACATAGTTTTCCTGGAAAGGTGGCCTGATATCATGGTCGGGACTGGCCCTTCCAGCGTTTGTGTTTTGAGTTTTTCTGAAGTTCGGGTTCCTTATGGCATTGGGCTGTTGACCTTCCCATGAAGTTTTCCTCTCAACATTGTCTACTCTATCTCCCAGCCTGTGGATGCCACTGATGATAGCATATAGCTTCTGATCGAAGGCTGAGGGTTCTTCTTTGAAAGCAGTTCTTCTCTCAGTTCTAGCTCTGTTTCTTTTAGCATTTAGATTTGCTTCCACACTAACAGCAACATCTTGCATTTCTGCAAGGCTTTGAGGGGCTCTTTCCCTTAGATGATATGCCATCTCAGCATCAAAGCCATCAGGGAATTTGTACAAAGCGATATCAGGTGGAGGTCTTAAATTTTTTGGTATTGCATTGTAAACATTATTAAACCTTACACAGTAATCCAAAACTGTTTCCTGAGGTCCTCTTTTGATAGTATCATACTCAGATAGTATGTGTAGGGGATCTTTAATTTTCTCCCATCTGTTAATAAATGCCTAGTATAAGGCTTCAGGGTTTAATATGGAATTGGGTGTAAGTGCCCTAAACTAGGTTCTGACATCATTGATCAAACTTTGGACAAAAATCTTCATTCTTACACTGTCATCATCAATTTCATAACTCTTGAAATAATCCTGCATTTTCTTCGTATGCTGTAGGGCGGTGCAGGAGTTCGTACCATCAAAATAGGTGATTTTTGTTTGGTATTCCTGAGGCATAGCCCCGGGATTAGTAGGCAACTGTAAGGGCGCATATCTATTAGCCATGATGATGGGGATAAGTGGAAAAACTAGGGTAGCTGGGATAACAGGAACAACTGGGGTAGGAGTAGTAGTGGTAATAGGAGTATAGAATGGAGGTGTAGAAGAGCTGCTTGGAGAAGGGGCTGAAGAACCAGGGGAACTTGGGGTTGACTGGAATAAAACTTTGACAGGGGTTGGAACACTGCTTGGCTGAACTGTTTCAGAACTCGCAGCAGTCGGGTCTTCTTTTTGCTTTTGTTTTCTAATGATCTTAGGAATTAAATTTAGATTTTCAAAAGTAGTTGGGTGATTGGGATCAGGATTTGATCGTGTATTACACATTTGCTTTTTAGGAGCCAGCTTCTAATCTATATTTTGGAAAATGTTTCTAAGAACACAGGTCGACCGAGGCTTTCAAAGGTCGGTTTCTTCCTCTGTGGCGCCGAAGACTGGTTTAGTGAGATTATCTGAGGAGGTCCCAAGCGAAGTCGCCATTATGTTATCACTCAGGTTGTCCCTAGGCTCCTGTAGGGATACGATCGAGGTAACCACAAACAAATCTTTGGATTGCAGGTTCTAGCCCACCTGCAATCAGAGAGGGCTCTCTCTTAATGATTTAACTTTGTTGATGATTTTAGGCTAGCTTTTTGGTTCAGGGGTTTTTGTTTGTGTTTGGATGGAAGGAAAATGCTTTCAGGTAGAGAGGCAATTCATGAAGTGATAAGTTTCAAACCATTGGGCATGGAGTCATGGGTTAGGATTACTAGTGCGTTTTCTTGGTCACAAGAGGAATATGGAGTGGGATAGCTGCATATAACACAACTTTCAAATTAAAGGATGATCGATATGTAAGGAATGAGAGGCACTTGAGAATCTCTCACTCATCTTAACAGGGGGAAGGATGATCTCTATCGAGGGGCAATGAAGAATCCTTGGATAACTGTCTAAGGTTAGGGCAAACATGAGCCATGTGGAATTCATATTTATGCCTAAATAGAGGAAAACATAAAGAAACAACACAAATTGAGCATACAGTGTATTTAAACAAATTCTAAGCTAATCTTCTTTTCTGTTGTTTAGATGGTAACTTATGAATGGAAAACAGAGGTAAGAAGCACTTACTGAGTTATGCAACAACACGAGAATTCCATAATCATTCTTCAACCGGTAAACACAGTGAACAATTCTTTCTCCAAAGCTCATAAGCAGTCTTTGATTATAGAAACTATCAGGTATTACAGTGCAAGCCTCTCCTGGAGCAAAACCAGCTAAAGATAGCTTGTTGACCAACCAACCAACCCTTAATACAGTATTGAGGGCTACCTTTACAGTGCGAATATCTCAAACTATTTATTACAATTGACCTAAAACAGGTCTGCAAAAAGATCTTTCTAAACCTAAAATTGTGCCAAAATTAAATGCAGGTAAATATCTATCGAACTGTGTCAGAGGTAGCTGGATCAAAAAGAGTGCAATGTGGCCCTTGGAGGCTCGATGCAGTACTGCTGGAATAACTATGCTTTGGGATTTGCAGTTATGTTCTGGTGTGAGTTAAATGTGAAATAACTGTGATTTGAGAGTTTTGAGTGGCCTCGCCCCTTTCTTTGACTTTGCTGGAAGGTATTTAATTTTCACCTGCTTCGAGCTGCTGTTAAGATCTTCGCTGATACTCTTTTCCACTACATTGATGGTCTCCGCCACTTTCTGATACTCTTTGACGTGCTTTCTCTCTGTAAATTTGATCTGATACTCTTTAATCTCTGTCTCTGGCCTCTCCCTGTCTTCCAATCGGTTTAATTTGGCAAAATTGGGCAATTTCGGGCTTTTTCGGTGCAAAACGGGCCAAGGAATCAAAAGATTCCCTAAATATTCCCCAATATAGCCTATTTCCCATAGCGATGCGCGATTAGCGCTTCGCGCTAATCGCGCATCGAAAACTGCCTCCGTTTCTCATTCCGGAGCTCCGAAGCTCGACTTTTGCTCTTGCGCAAATTTTCGGTTTTTTGGCTGCTGACGTCAGCAGTACGGCAGATGACATCAGTAGTGGGGTCCTTTGGTACAGGTGTGATGTCAGCATGCTGACGTCATCAAGGTGACGTGGCAGTACGGCGGGGTGATGTGGTAGGGATACGTGGCAGGGTGACGTGGGTCGGGCGCAGGCTGGGTGAGGTGATGTGGAGGCGACGTGGCAGGGTGAGGTGGCGCTCCTGTTACGTGAGGGAAGGGCGGTTTTTCCTATGCATCAGACCGCCTTTGGTACGGAGGTGGTTTCTGTCAAGGGCAGCTCGATGCAATGGGAGGCGGCCACCTATCCCGGTGTATGACGGTAAAGCCGTCGGACGTCGGGTGGTAACCTACCACCACAATCGGGCATGCGATGTGAACAAGGACCGTCGGATCTGGGGGAGGCGATCCGAGGGTGGATGGAAAAGGGATACGTGTGGGGTTTAGTAAAAGCGCGCACGTGTTAAAGGCTTAATTTTTTGCGGCGCTGTGGGTTTTAAACTTTAGAAAATGGACAAACTGTGTTTTGCGCGGTGGAAACTTATCAAACAAACCTTAATAGTTTTCACAAAAGAATGCACGGGGGGGGGTTATTAGCATTTGGAATGGGTTTCCTTAGTGTTTGGAAGGGGTCCAGACACTTGGGAGTGGAAATTTTTGCAGAGGGAGGGTTCTTACTAAAGTCCAGGTGACTTAGTAATTCCGAGTGAAGTATTTATGGTTATATTTCAACCAGGGGGAGGGGATATTTACATAAGGGGATTATCTACATAGTTTTTGTATGGGGATAGGGAAAATATAGGGAGTTAAGTAATAGTGTCAGTAGTTAACATGGAGATGACAAGAAAGCACTAAGCTTCAGAGATCTTAGGCTTCAAAGGGGAGATAGAACCTTATAGAGAAAGTATGGATCCTCTTTGAGTGAAGCAGATCTTCACCCAGGCTAATGACATGAAAAATGATGAAACTAAGAGATATCAAGGAGATCTTGACCTATTTTTGGGGAAATTAGTTAATGATTTGGAGGAGAGGGAGAAAGGGAAGTTAGTTATGCCTGTTTTGAGCTCTTTCACAGAAAACTGCTTGGCAATTGTGCCCTGAGTAGAGATGACACCTTGAAAACATAGAATTGATTAGAAATCAAGATTTTGCAACCTCAAAACTACCTACCCAACCTACTTACCTAACAATTTTTCTTCTTTTGGTTTGGATTCACTTAGACTTGCAGATCCATCATTTCAATTTTTTCTTTTTATGCCTTCCTATCTACAAACTACCCTTTTTTCTTCCAACGGCCCAGATTAAGCAGTTGGGCTCCTTTGATTCTCTACCTATCTAAGAATCTGCCAAAATTAAGCTGTTTGGACAAATTTTCAATCTCTATATTCTAAAACAAGAAATTGAAACCTAGGGAGACCAAGATTAAGCTGTTTGGACCTCCCTTTAGCTGAAAATTCTACAAAACTGGAATGACATTTTCAATATTTGGAAAGAAGTTAGATGAAATCTGAGTAGCTTTCTTTGCTTGGTGATTGTTTAGAAAATATGGAGCATTGCAGCATGCAAAGTATGACATATTTGGCTTGTAAAATGTCAATCATGAAATATGAGTGACCTGCTGCAGCAGGAGGCTAACACCGTATAGGGAGACTAAGTTCAAGATGGAAACCCAGTTGCAATCCTGTATAACATCCAATGTGTCCTCCTCACCCTCCAATACGACAATCCATCAATGTAATTAAGTAAATAAGCTTACTAACCAAGGGAAAAAGTGGACACTTCATAGTGGAATGCCCTTCCAAATGGGATTTAAAATGTACAGGTGTTACCAAGCTCAACAAGGGAGGTTCATAAAGGACCCTATTAGGCGGTTTCAACCTATAAGAGGGTGACAGGTCCATGATACATCCATCAAATCACGTGTGATGTGAAATGATGATGGAACAAAATGGGGGTAAAGGGAATGCTCTAAGCCACATGCCATGGCACTAGGGTAGCTATGATGAAGGAAACTAATCCATAAAATCACAAGTGAGATGTGAAACTATGATGGAACAAAATGGGGGTAAAGGGAATGCTTTGAGCCATATGCCATGGCACTAGGGTAGCTATGATGAAGGAAACCCACACCTGTAGATGGATGTAATATGTAGATTTATACAACCAATTTTAAGTCTATTTTAGACATCTAAACAAAGATAATACTAGACTCTCTAGGACATATTTGAAGTGTGATAGACTGCTGAAGTTTTGAGACTTGTAGAGAAAAAAAAAAAACAGTTTCCTATTAGATTTTTATGGTGGCTGTAAGGTGGCATCAATGCCTCTAAAAGAAAAGGGGCATTTGGGGTCAGAAAAGACTCTTAAGAGGACAGGGTCAATGAGAGAATGATGGTGGTAAAAATCCAACTTGTAGGTTTACTCAAACCTTTTCCTTATGTCCTATACTTCAGAAATTCATCAAATGGGAGATCACAAGTGAAGACAATCTCCAAGATGATGGGTTTTGTATTGATCATGTAAAATTTACTCATGCATTCAACCAAATGTAAAGAGACATACAATCATGTAAAATAATCAATGGAAAATACAAATAAAGAGAAATTTTGTTAGATGATTTACCATCCCATAATCACCATCAAAGGTAATGGAAAAACCCAAAGGCAGTGACAAATAGATATAAGAAAGTCTACCATTCCTCTACAACGTATTCAAAGTTATGATGTGAAATGATAAGTAGTTCCCTGAATAGGTTCATCAAACTTTAATGATCTCAAACAACTATGATGGAAAACAATGAAAAACTATAAACAAGAACCTCATCATAGATACAAATGACAATGTTATGGTAATGGAAAATATGTGGTTTTTAGAGACAGAGGAAGTTTGAGACCATTCCCTGACAACAGAAAACGGAGGGGATGCAATAAACGAGATCCTAATCAGGAAAGCATGAAAATGGTTATGCTAACCTACACGTCAACTTTATTGGTGGTCAGATGAGAAAATGTCATGATAGGCATGACATTTTCCAATTATATTCCATTTGTTTTATTTCTATTTTTGGTCCTTAAGATCTTTCCATGAATCTCATAATATGGGAGACTTCCCCATTTAGAGAATTCACATTGTTCGCTTTAGTTAGAGATTTAATTGGTTGTAAATTGATAGTTGAAAGCAAACATGCATGTGGTTGACATTTCCTTGAAGATTATGGTATGTAAGCAGCTATAGGATATGCCTTGAAAGCAACTATGAGAGGAGTGAACAACAAGGAAAATGGACTAAATAAATCCCCAAATCAGCAATGAGTTGACTTATTCTTATCAGTAAGGTTAAAAGTCAGGCTTTTGCAACAATATTCCATCGAAATAGTAGATCATAATACACTTGGCAAGCATTAAGACTTTGTCAAGCTAAGCATGTTTTCTTTCTTCTTCCACAAGCAATTAAGGTGAATTGCTCTTCATGATTTGGGCCTCTGTATAGGCAAAGTTGAGGGGATGTACAAGGGTTGAAGAATATTCTTTAAGCAATTTTGCAGCAATATAACTCATCATTCTCTCACCTACTAATTCCAACGATCCACTCCACCAGTGCATGCTACTGGGATTATTGTAGCCTGTCATGTGTTGCCACTATGATGTAATTCAATCCCTTAAGTAATCGATTGCTTTGGGTCAACTAGGCATTGAATTTATCTCTTCAAATATTTTAGTTGAAGAGTTGTTAGTTGTATTCAAGTGATTGATTAGATTTAATGCACTTAATATATCAATAAGCGACAAAATTTTTCCATAATAGAAAATATTATACCCTTTAACCAAATGGCCAACTTCATATTTGACCACTACCATATTCATTATCTGAGTATAAAATTGAGGGCTTAGATCTTTTACCATGCATATTTTATACAATACCCATATGGGCATTTTACCAATTGCGAAATATGACACTTAATAGGATAGGAATTTAGGTTTTGCATTGAAGTTTTCAAACTAACATTGCCAACAAAATTTAAAATATAGGCAAACAGATTTAGACTCAAAGGATTAAATCATACTCAACTCCTTTTTTTTCCTCGTAGTGTGGCTTTTCCACTGGATTTTCCGTAGTCCTCTAGATGGTGTCTACCGTGTTCTCGCCTTCCCCTACTCTTCATACCACTAGACCAAATACCACTGCCCTCCTCGCCCCTCCTTGTTGTCTATTACCCCTTGAAACAAAAATCCAATGCATGCACCTAACCAATAGAGGCCCACTCCATTTGTTTCTACATCCCTTGCCGACCACCAAGAAGGGTTCATCCTCCCATATTCTTTTTCCATCCCCGCATCATGCTTCCTTGACCATTTTCCTACCAAACAAAAGATCCCTCCATCTTGTAGGAGTATGCCAACTACCCTCTGTCTCCCAAAGTTTATTATTATTTTTTTTTTTTGATGTGGCTACGAAACCTCCATGTGCTCAACTATGAGATAATTCTCTTCTATGTGGCCCAATGCGGTTACAAAGAAGCATGTCCAGTTGATACACACACACACACACACACACACATAGATGTATATATATAGCTATATTTATATTTATAATATATATATTTAATATATATTATATATTTATATATTATATATATTATATATATATATTTATAATTTAATAATATATGTATATATATGTATATTTATGTATGTATGTATGTATGTATGTATGTATGTATGTATGTATGTATGTATGTATGTATATGTGTGTGTGTGTGTGTGTTTTCTTCTTCTTTCAACTTGTTCCTTGTGCACACTTGTCAGTCACCATGTCTACTACCAAACAAGTCAACATCCCAAGCAATATTGCCCTTCCTCCACTTTGGAATAAGTTTCCTCAAAATCGACCTTTTTTATTTAGTTAATTTTACAATGTTTGTGATAAAAAAGTAAGGTGACTGGGACTATTATAAATACAAGAATTATACCTCCTGCAATTTAGGAGATCAGTTCGGTGAGAGGAAGTAACCTAGTGACTCAGTGAGTAAATAAAGAACCAAGGCAGATTTGAGGTAAGATAGTTTGAGGTCCAAAAAGAAAGGAGAGAGATATATGAAGAATTTAGAAAAGGAACTCGCCAAGGAAAAAAATCTATACAGACTTGTGGAG
This sequence comes from Pinus taeda, assembly GCA_000404065.3. Taxonomy (NCBI): domain Eukaryota; kingdom Viridiplantae; phylum Streptophyta; class Pinopsida; order Pinales; family Pinaceae; genus Pinus; species Pinus taeda. The sequence continues at coordinate 10,884 of APFE031395052.1, forward strand.
TGTGAGGCATATTCCAAGAGGATTAACAAGGTTTGAGATAAGTAAACAAATAAGAAAGTAAGTGAAGACAAGCTAAGGAACTTGGTCAAGGTAGTGTAGAGAAAAGTTAGAAGGGACTACCACAAAAGTCTATATCTGAGTAGATTTATGAAATATATATTTCAGCAAAGCTTTGAAGTGTATATGTGTCAGGGCAAAGGTTTGAGGGAGTGAAGATATGAAACATATTTTTGTGATATGTTCTCTGTGGAAAGAGGGAGAGGTTCTTAGTAATAGGGTTCGTGTTTTCTTGTGGAGAAAGGTTGCGATCAAGCTTGTCAAGTCCGAGTTGACTATAATCCAATTGGAGTTGCTGTGAAGTAAAGATTGTCATAAAATCCAATTTGACCATACTTCTCAAACTATTTTTTGAAGAGTCTTTTTGTAATAGATTATTTGGAGCACCTTTGAAGAAATCCTTTGAAGCATTCTTGAATAGAATTTGTGTTAGATCTGAAATAAAAGTAAAGTAATCCTTGCAGACCAAAGGACATTCTTTAAAGAAAACATGAAGAGCCTAGGAGACACCTTCATCAAATGATAAAATGATAGCATACTTTGAGCATCTTTTGAGTTGAAAGTAGAGTGCATTCATGATGACATTAATTGAACATTCTTCAAGCCTTTGTTGAAACAATAATTACTCTTGAAGCATAGTTGAAGGCCAACACTTAAAGACTTGTTTTGTTGAAGAAACCATCATTGCAGTATAGTTGAAGACCAACACTTAAAGACTTGTTTTTTTTGTTGGAGTAGTCATCCTTGGAGCATAGTTGAAGATCAACCCTTGAAGACATGTTTTGTTGGCGCAACCATAAAAGTTTCGTTGAAGCAGACTTGAAGTTTTTGTAGAGGTATATTTGAGAGAACTTTGTAGACCTATCTTGGATACATTTTTTAGACGTATTTGAAGTTTTTGATGGAGGCTTGAAGCGTTATTTAAGCCACCTTAAGGGATTGAAGCAAACTGAGATGGTTGGATCCCTAGAGGATTGGAGTCGCCATATAAGGTTGGAGCCTTGTAAGAAACTAGGTTGGAGCTTGGATTAATATGTGAGGATTGGAGTTCTCATACAAGGTTGGACTCTTGTGAGAGACTAGGTTAGAGTTTGGATTTGTAGTTGAATATTAGAGTCCTCGCTTGGAGCCTTGAAGGAGTTAAAGATTTTGTTTTACTAGTTTGAGCTTGGGTTTTTAGAGTCCTTATCATTTTCATTAATAAAATTATTTTCTTGTTGCAAATATTTTGTTTTGGTTTAACTCGCGATTTAACTGACATAATATAACAATTATAAAGAAATATTGATTCAACCCCCTCTCAATATTTCCAACACTAGCACACCTTACATTTTTTTCACCTTGCAATATTTTTTTTGACATGCTAAAAGGAACTTTCACAACACAATGTTATTGTTGGTAATCTGGTTGTTTATGATAGAAGGAAATCTAATACGTGTTAGAGTTCCTTCATCTTGGAATGTTCTTATTAGCAATGTGTTTGTGTTTGTGTTAAAAGGAAATATAGCATGCATTGGATATAGCATGCACACAATGTTATTGTTTGTAGTATGCTTGTATTTGTGCTATAATTAAAGCTAACACGTGCTAAATTCCTTTCAACTTGCAATGTTGTTATTGGAAATGTTCTTGTGTTTGGGCTAGAAACTATGTTAGATTTCTTTTGCTCTGCAATGTTGTTGTTGTCAGTTTGGTTGTTTATGATAGAAGTAAATCTAGCACGTGTTAGGTTTCCTTCACCTTGGCAATGTTATTGGAACTGTGCTTGTGTTTGGGCTAGAAGTTGTGCTAGATTTCTTTTGCTTTGCAATATTGTTGTTTTCAATTTGGTTGTTTATTATAGAAGGAAATCTAACATGTGTTAGATTTCCTTCACCTTGGCAATGTGCTTGTGTTTGTGTTAGAAGGAAATATAGCATGCACTAGATTTCTTTTGGTATGAAATGTTGTTGTTGGTAGTATGCTTGTATTTATGCTACATGTAAAGCTAACATGCGTTAAATTTCTTTTACCTTGTGATATTTTTATTGGAAATGTGCTTGTGTTTGGGATAGAAGTTGCTCTAGATTTCTTTTTCCATGCAATGTTGTTATTGGAACATGATTTTGTTTATGCTGGAAGCAAATCTAACATGCTTGATTCCTTTCACCCTATAATGTTGTGTGCTTGCATTTGTGCTATGCGTAAATCTAGCACATGTTAGAATTTTTTCACCTTGCAATGTTGTTATTGACAACATGCTTCTATTTTGGCTCGAAATAAATCTAGCATGAACTAGATTTCTTTTTCACTACAATGTGGTTGTTGGCAATACACTTTTGTTTGTGCTAGAAGTAAATCTACTATGTATTAGATTTATTTTATCTAGAAATGTTGTAATGTGTTTGTGTTTGTGCTAGAAGGAAATCTAGCATACATTAGATTTATTTCACCCTTCTATGAGTTTATTGACAATGTGGTTGTATATGCATTAGAAGGAAATCTAGTATGCACTAGTTTTCTTTCGCATTGCAATGTTGTTGTTGGCAATTCAATTGTTTGTGCTAGAAGGAAATCTAGTATTCGTAATATTTCCTTCACCTTACAATGATGTTATTGGCAATGTGCTTGTGATTGTGCTAAAAGGAAATCTAACATGTGCTAGTTTTCTTTTTCCCTAGAATGTTTTTGGTAATATGTTTGTGTTCATACTATAATAAAGTCTAACATGCGCTAGATTCTTTAACCCTATAATGTTATGTGTTTGTGTTTGTGCTAGAAGGAAATATACCACACGTCAGATTTATTTTGTCTTGCAATGGCGTTTTTGACAATGTGCTTGTTTGCACTAGAAGTCAATCTAATATGTGATATGTTTCTTTCACCCTACAATATTGTTATGTGCTTGTGTTTGCGAGAGAAGGAAATCTAGCATGTGTTTGATTTCATTCACCTTGCAATGTTGTTATTGATGACATGTTTGTGTTTGAGGTATACGTGCAAATAACATGTTAGATCTAATTCACCTTGCAATATTGTTATTGGAAATATGCTTATGTATGTGATAGAAGAAAATCTAGCATGAGATAGATTTTTTTTACCCTACAATATTGATGTTGGCAATATGTTTGTGTATGGTGGAAGGAATTCTAGCATGCACTCAATTTATTTTACAATGCAATATTGGTGTTAGAAACATGCTTGTGTTTGTACTAGAATAAAATCTAGTATGCAATAGATTTCTTTCAAAATAAAATATTGTTGTTGGCGATGTGCTTGTACCTGCGCTAGAATGAAATATAACCTGCATTGGATTTCTTTTGCAATGCAATATTGTTGGAAATGTACTCGTGTTTGTGCTAGAAGGAAATCTATCATGCATTGGATTTTGTTTTCCCTATAATGTTATTGTTGACAATGTGCTTGTGTTTGCGCTAGAAGTAAATCAAGCGTAGGCTAGATATCTTCCACCTTGCAATGTTGTTTTTGGCAATGTGATTATGTTTGTGCTAGAAGAAACTCTAGAATGTGTAAGATTTCTTTTACTTTGCAATGCTTTTGTGAGTAATATGATTCTATTTATGTTAGAAGTAAATTTAGCATGTGGTGGATTGCATTCGCCTTAGAGTATTGTTGTTGGCAATTTGCTTGTGTTTGTGCTAGAAGGAAATCTAGCATGTGCTAGATTTATTTGACCACGTAATGTTGCTTCTAGCAATATGCTTATGTTTGTAGTAGAAGGAATGATATTGATTGTTAGCTTTCATTTGAGGTGCAATGTTATTGTTCGAAATGGGCTTCTACTTGTGATATAAGGAAAGCTAGCACACATTATCTTTCCTTCATAATGCAATATTGTTATTAGAAATACGTTTGTCGTTATGTTAGAAGGAATGTTAGAATGTGTTAAATTTCCTTCATCTTGCAATGTTATTGTTGAAAATGTGTTAATGTTTGTGATAGAAGTAAAACTTGCACATGTTAGATTTTTTTGCAATGCAACATTATTGTTGGAAATGTGCTTGTATTTCTGTTAGAAGGAATTATAGAATGCACTAGATTTATTTTTTCTTGTTCCAAAAGGAAAACTATCAAAATTCCCCCTCACCAAGGTTAGTGCTCTAATATTGTTGTTGGCAGTGCATTTGTGATTATCCAAGAAGGATACCTAGTGATTACTAGCTTTCTTCTAGACACCATTACACTCATGCAACTAATACTCTAGGGGTGACATTGTCTCAATAATCACAATGGCTAGAGTTATAGCTTTTTATGTGCCCTTTTATTGAGTTTGGAACAATTTATGAAGATCAATAATAGTGCAAAAGAAGTGTATATGAATATATGTTGTTGTTGGCACTACATTTGTGCTAGAGTTGGAAGGAAAGATAATGGTATGGCTTTCCTTTTGGCACAAACACAATAATCCAATCATAATTATTTGATCCATGGAGAATAATGCAATCTCTGTATAATTTTGAATTTTATAAATAAATGTATTATAGAGGTATACTATACTTTTCTTCCAATGCACATGTACACAACTTTAAAGTATCAAGCACAATTTTTTAACATGTATTGTTTTTCTCTCCATTTTGTTGTATAGTTATGAACTTCCAAAAACAATTTCACTAACGTCTGGATGCATAAGATAAGATTCTTCCTCATCAACATAACAATCTAGGAAAACTTAAATCGACACTTTTTGAGGACCTAAAGTTAAAATCCCTTTGTATCCATCCAAAATAGTATGTCCTTAGATGTGTATAGGTAGGGAGTGATAACATTGGAACTAAAGATTTGTAAAATGACTTTTCTTTGATTTTAGAATTAAAATGAGAATTATCTAGTATTTAGAGTACCAAAACTTTTATTTCTAAGAAAACCTCTAGTTTGGTTTTCAATTATCAAGTTCAAACATCAAACATCCTCACTAAGTGAAATATAAATATAATTTCTCCTTCTCATGGGGCTTTTAGACATCTTATGTAGCATCAATTTAATCTTGGAATTTCTTAGATTTTCCAAAGGACCATGTTTTGGTTCTTCAACTTCTACAAATTTCTTATGATCATTATTCGTACACTTGCATCAAGACTAAGTGTCATTTCCTAAGTTAAATAGGAACTTAGTGGTTTGATATGAGTTGATATTTGTCACTCTATGATACTATCTACATCTCTAATTTCCTGGTCTTCAGATATACTTTGTGTATTATTGTATGTAAATTAATTTTTGGTAGTAGGCACTAGATGGTGGGGAACAATGTTCCATAACATACAATATGACTACCATACTATTTAAAGTATTAAATATATATTACTTTTTTGAAAGTTGTGTGTTTTTGCGAAAATATAAATTCACACTTTACATGGTTCAACCTTTTAATTACAAATTACGATTTAATTGTTGTTACAGAATTGGTACAAGCTACAATGGAAAATATAAATTTGGCAAAGGGGGACTATGTTGATCTCATTATTAATGATCAAGTCATTGGGCTAGGAAGGGTTGAATCTACAAAGTTTGGAACTTATCATGTTGGAGAAAGGGTTAATGCAGGTTATGTTAAAATTTTAATAATTGATGTCACTCAACCACATTTGATTGAGGAGGATGTTAGTGAAGGGAACATACATCCATGGAAGATCATGGATTTGAGGCACAAAATAGGTAAATCAAAATATTGATGCATGTGTTAAATATTATTGATAATATAATAAATGTTTTTTTTGAGTAAATATTAATCTTATTTACATTTTTTTATAGGTACAAATGTTTCTTGTACATTTTCTATTGGAGACAAGATAGATCTTCTGCAACATGGAGTGAAGGTGGGTGAGGGCTTCATATTCAATATAGAGCTTGGGCATAAAATGCATGGAAAGATGGTAAATAAATGATGCATAGTGGTTAAAATTGAGAAGGTGTTAAAACATGATGCTCCTCTACCACATCCAATAATAGCATACACTAGTGGGTGCATTGGAATCTTATGAGATTTGGCTAGAATCAAATTTGGAACCTCACTGTCATGATCATGCCATAAATATTCCCCACGATAGGGTTAGATTCATATGTACAAATGTTTCTCTTACACATGAATGCATGGGAACAAGCATGTGTATTACCAAAGGAATGCTAGTTAATGTCCGTGAGGATGACATGCCATGAGGGTGAAACACTAGGTGAAATGGAATTTGGTGTTTTTTTTGGAAGAGATAGATGGAAATTGTGAAATATGCAGAATTGGGGATAAGTCTGTACACTGTTTGGTTAGATGGCCAACAAACAAGTTGGTGGACAAAAAAGGTGTGATATTAAGGGTCAAGGAAAAGTTCAAGGAGCCACCCAAGGAAATGGTGATATGGGATGTTATAGAGGACACACATCCCTTAAAAAATTGGGATGGGTATTTTGTAATGGAAAATATAGAAACTCAATTGATATGCATGTAACAAGGCCATATAAATGATTAAATGAGTTATGGCTACTTTTTTTTTGCAAAATGTCAAACAAAAATAGATGAAGAGAAAGAAATTTGACTTTTGGCAACAATTGTATGTTGTAGAAAAGATTTTCTTCAACATGTGGATAGGAAGGCCATTGCAGGTACTGGAAGGGGTATGAGACAAATAAATAAAAATGATATTAGGGAATTTGTCTTGAATTCACTAATGTCAAACATAATCATGTCAAAGAGCCATGGGCTACCAGCTATTGTTAGAAATGTAAAGGACATGAGATTTAATGGGAATATTATTTGTATCATAAGATTCCTCAATGCACATTCTATAACTACCAACATTATTTCCAACATGGACAAATCAAATCTATTCATGGTAACACCAACACATGCAAATCACGGGCACATGTTATCGTAGCCATAGAAATATTGCACATAACTGTAATGGATATTATAGATTTTTCACCATACCAAATATGTCAAGTTGAAGAAGATGGAACATATACTCCTTTAAGATTTCTTCCTTCGACTTACCAAATTCTTTGTTAAAAGGGATCATTGAGGCTCTTCAAAAGCTCAATTACCCATCAATATCACAATCAACAATGAGCAAGATCTCGAATACTAAGTTTCGAGATGTGGCATTTTCAAAGGACACCGACTTCAGTAAATGCAGTGAATGTATTGTGTTGAAAGCACAGATGAAGTTAGTGCTACAAAAGAGTTGGAAGAAAATACACGATGTAGGCTGAACAAACATAACAAGATTATTATGTGTGGAAGATATTGTTACTATGACCATATAATTATGCCAGAGAGGTTTCTAAAGGATTATTTGAGCTTTATCCATGATAAAATGGATAAAACAAAGACTTCAATCCCAAGGCTACATGTCAAATCAAAATTTATTGTAGGAACAAATTTAGGTTTTTCATTGATAGGTATGCTAACATGTGGGCACGAGATAGGAGGTTTTGGTCATTTCTCTCTACCATTTGTACATATGGGATCACAATTTACTATTACATCCCTTGCAAAGTGCTTAAGGGCCTTGAAGACCCATAAATTGATATGTATGGTGATCTGCTTTATGAGAGTGGAACTTCAAGAAACCCACTTAGAAATGCATTACTTGACACCTCTATTCACTCAAAATGTGAAGTGTAAAAGGATGATTTTATATCTCATGGAAGATCAAAAAGTCAAAATGTTGATTTTAGACCTCTTCCTCCACATATTTTGTTACAGTTGGACAATGCATCAAGTGATAATAAGAATCACTACGTTTTCATGTTTCTATCCCTTTTAACTACACTTGGTGCCTTCATCACTATTGAGGTTGGGTTCTTGCATGTGGGGCACACCCATGAAGACATGATGGAACCTATGGAAGAATGTCTTCCAACCTAAAAAGTAAAGATATATATTCTTTACTTGAAATGATGGATACATATCACATAATTGAAGAAAATTGATTATTTCCACCTACCTTATTGACAAGGTCTATGACTTCAAAAGTTTCCTTCATGGATACATCAAGGAGGGGAAAAATACACTCGTTGGACATCTTAATGTCTAATACTTCCAATTTCTTGTACTCAATGATGTTCTAATACTAAGCTACACATAATCCATTAGAGATATTGAGTGGTTAGAACCAATTGAGTTATGGAATATAGATGATAAAGTTCTACCTATAATTCCCATAGGGAAGCCACCTTTCTTAGCTTCCAAAAAGTATGATGCCCATTTAAAATAACTAAAGGAAGGGATAACATCATACATGAAAATGTGGAAAGACACTATTGAGAATGAGGATTCACCAATTGTTACAAAGGAATGGAAAAATAAATTAGTGTATTGGGAAAGAGTTCTTGATACATTAGATGGAATCTATAATGATCATAGAATAATAGATGGACGTGATTCATCTTTTGAGGATTTTTGGCAAAGACAAGGCACAATGTTGATGTTGGTCGTAATCCACTGCATGTGATCTCAAGTATTATGGATGGAGATTTTGATAATGTGATAGATGAACCAGTATATGTTGGACCCAAATGCAACAAGCCAAAGCCAACATTCAATCCAATGATTGATGTTGAGAAAGGGAAGATGTTGCTAGTTAGATCAGTAAATGAGGATGTAGTAGAGGTGATTTGGATGGAAAAATCCATCTCAGATATCTTTAGGGATACTGAAAGTGAGAATCTTCATGTAAAGGTCGATTGGTGGAAGCCTATGTCAGGGAAATACAATGGAAATATTTTAGAGCAGTATTGGGTACAAAATCCTGATGACATAAAACTTGGCTCTACTCTAATTAATACCATAGTGTGGGCATGGATGCCAAAGAAAGAACATTATAAGAAGACCAACATAAATAAATATGGTGTATAATTCGTTCCTGATCTACTTGAGCGAATATCTTAAGATTAGATTGATATGATTCATGAATGCAATTTTATTTTTTGAAGCATTTATTAATATACATTTAGGCACATTTTTCAATATTTGTTGTAGATCAAATATTCTCTTCATATTATTTTTGGAGGAGTTTTATATTATTTAGTATTTCAATGCAGTCACGTGGTGATACAAATTACATGACAGTGCCATAAAATATTAAAGTTTTCAAAGCTGTGTTTGACCAACATGACTTCTCACAATATCAAATATGCATAATCAAATTCAATTTTGCACTTAAAACAACATCTTCTAAACATGGTCTATTAAAATAATAGTGGAGTAGCTAATTAGTATTCTATTTAATATAAACCATTTAAAAACTTAATGAATAAATTATAGAGACTTGTAATAATGTTTGAAGTGAGTTTTCCATAATATTCCTTATTATAGGTGATAGAAATCAAATTTTCTATTTTGTTGCACTCTAATTTATAAAAAAAAAATTGATCATTGAACAACACAACTAGACTTATAAAATATTTCCTCTTATAAATTTTGAAGTGGTGCCAACATTGCACTAGTATAATAAATCTGTAGTCAACATAGGAAAAATAGTTAATGTCAATTTAAAATGGTCAATAATAGTAAGAAACACAAAATTAATATATTGTTAAATAACTTTATAGTTAAGAATTGTTTTACAAAATCTATTATTCACGAGTCAAATTTAATACATAAATATAAATATTAATGACTATAGGAATATTGTAAGGAATCTAGGTTTTAGATGAATGTTAATATATTCTTTTCAATATAATATCCTTAAACACTCTAGGAATAAAAGCTACACTTGTAATAAATAGTTTAGTGAATTTTCTCTTTCTCTTGTATTTGAAAATAATCAAATTGTACTACTTTGTTACTATTCTAATTCATGATTGATTTTGATTATTAAAATGATTAGTAGTATATATTGGACGCATTATTATGATCATTTGTCATTAAATAACTTTATATTTGATATATATCTTGCATATTAATCTATTATTCATTAAGTAAGCCTTAATCAACTTAGTTTTTAATACAAAAGTACAAATAATAAATAAAAATAAATTATGATACTACCATCATTCAACATTTAATTTGATCGTAAAAAAGTATTTTCTCCTGTTAACTCTAAAATCGTGCAAATTTCCTACAATATTATGTAATGATGGTGGTGATAATGATGATTATCATCCACTAAGACCAAATATGGTATATAAGAATCCATAAAGATATTACTCAAAATTCTTTAGAATTTTATTGTTATGCTGAAAAAACATTAAAATAAGTGTTTCAAGATATCAAAATATTGTTTAGTTAAAAGATCAAGAAGGTTGGTAGCGTCACAAATGTTTTGAAATTTAAATCCAATACGAGTATAAACTTGATTATCTAATAGAGTTTTTTCATCTTCAACAATATTAATAGTGTTGCAAAGGTGATAGACTTTTAAATTGTTCCAACCTTGTCTTAGTAATAATCATAACTTAACACATACATGATATCTACCATATCAAATTATAATTAAATGGGTTAATACTAGTAACATACACAACATTCTTTTCGATCACTTCAGGAAAATTAACGCTGTGGGATATATCCACGTGGGTTGGGACGCTTTGGGCAGGTTGGAACTTTATTGACTTGCCTCTGGAGCTTCTACAGGAATGTAACTACCTTCGTGCTATATTGAATGGTATTGCTCCCATACATGTGTGCAAAAGAGACTTGCGTGGCTAGGGTTCGCTGTCTGCTGGGCATACCATAGCTCAAGGCTATGCCAATCTTTCTTTGCGACCACATGTCCCTCCTGACCCTGCTCCTTGGAGGGTGGTCTGGTGCCTCTCCTCTCTACCCAAAATTCACATGTTTTGTTGGCTCTTATGTCACAGGAAAATCCTCACTAATGACAAATTGTAGAAACGTGGTTTTCATGGCCCATCTAGATGTCCCTTGTGCAGAGAGAATGTGGAATGTGCCACACATATCATGCTAAATTGTAAATTCGTTGTGCAGGTTTGGAGTGAGATGATGGTTTACTGGAATCCCAATTTTGTTCTTCCGAGCTCCATAATTGATCTATTTACTACTTGGCAGAACAGATATCCTGGACGTCCTCCCAAAAACAAAGTGACTAAAGCGGCCTAGTCTTCCCTTCCTAAAATCTGCTGCTGGCAGATATGGCTAGAGTGGAACATCAAAATTTTTGGAAACATTGAGCATGATGTCAAGGTGGTAGTGGCAAAAATAAAATTCCAGTTAAAGGAATGCTTGGGAGATCAAAAAGATGATTCAAGTCTAAATCAGTTAGATGTTGTTTGGGGTGCCTCTCTAAATCTGCAATTTCAACAAGCTGCCAGAAATATCTCCTCTTCTAAAGACTGGAAAAGAAGGAAAAACAATGAAGATTTCCAAGACTGGATCTAGCATCAAAAGGTAAACTCTCTTCTTTGACGGGGAATCAAAGGGAAATCCGGGCAAGGGTGGGGTAGGAGGAATTGTAAAAAACACAGAAGGCATATCGACCCACAACTTTGCTTGGGGTCTGGGGATCAACTCCAGCATTCAAGCTGAGGCTTTGGCTCTCTTCTAAGGTCTTACGTTGCTCTCGAATTTGGAAATTAAGGAGGCAAACATTTTTGGGGATTCTCAAGTGATAATAAAAACCATGGTGACCAACTCATCCCCTCGGGACTTAAGATTGGCAACACTGATGTCTAGAATCAGAAGTTTGGGGAAACTATTCCAAAAACCCGAAATACTTCCATGTATTGAGAGACAACAACAAAGAAGCAGAGGTTGAAGCTAATAAAGTTGCCCTTCTCTCTGATGGGGCAATGATAAGTGGCGGGGAAGAAACATGGGATCCAATTCCATAATCAGTCAGCTGCTATGTTTTATTGTTTGATATTGAACCAGTTCGTTTGCACTTATAAGCTTGGGCAAATCATAGAAATCGATTCCATAGTTGTAGCCAATAAGAGCTGGAATTTGATCACAAGATCCATAGTACTTCAGGTTGTCAAAACTATTTAGGCTATGCCCCCTCTTATCGTAATTTGAAATCTGGCATTTAGACCACTCAGCTAATATAATCCATCATTGTTTATATTAAAAAAAAACATACACAACATTCTTTTCATAAAATAACCTTAAAAAACTTAGCTTTTAATACAAACCATAAAAAATATTAAAAGAGATAATGTAAGGAATCCAAAATTAAGATGTGAAAGATTTTCTTTTGCAAGTTTATATAAATGTGTTTTATATAGTTTATCATGATATTTTGTTCACAAAAAATGGTGAATATCTACATTAAAATTAGTGAACTAAGTGATTTTTTAATTCCTCATTTCCAAAAAACTTAATCTAGTTAAAGATCTAAATTCTAGATCCACTGGCTACTTCCAAATTTAATGAAATATGTGTTATAACTATTTATAGTTTTTACAAAATGTTTTGTGTCTAGGACAAAATCGGCCATACAACCCAAAAACTCAAAAAAGCAGGAAGCACCCTAGACTAATGGTGCTGGTGATAACAAGTCACTGCCCATGTGATCATACGTAAGAGCCTAGTCCATCGACTCGGCATGCCAGTAGTATGGCACTGTAATCTCAGAGGTAACTCATCAGTCCTCACATCCTAAATACCAAGGTTGAGACCCTCGATCTGATCCTGCAATACTGCAAGGGTCTCGACTATGTCCAGATCATGAAGGACAAACCTCCTTATAGCCTCTCTTACTCGAATGGTAGCTGCTACCCTTGGGCACACTGCTAGTCACACTGGTCCAATATCTACACAGATATATGGGTTTGATTAGTCCTGATAAAATTTAAAAAACGAAAGAACATTATAAAAGCAATACTTAGAGATATAGTCATATCTTTTTACTTATAACACCCCGCTGCTCGCCAGCCAACAGCACCAAATCTGGGTCACCGTGGAAATCCATCCCAACATATGGATACTCAGCATAAACCATCTGTTGTTGGTTGAACCACTCGAAGAAGGCATCAGAGAATGAAATCTACGACTGACCAACATGTCTGGCCATAAGATCAACCCATCTCTGCATCTGTGGTTCTGTCGGTGCTGGAAGTCCGAGTGAAATGTACTGTGGCTGCATTAGTGGGATCCTCTCCAAGGCGAAAGCAGTCAGAATAGAACGATAACCAAAGTTCTTGGATCTTCCATTCTTCACCTTGGTAAGTTGTTCTTTTATAACTCGAAGTACTGCATCACACTAGTTGAATACTTTTGGTTGAAGGCATTCCAAGGCATATTGCATATAGGACCTGTTAGCCAAGTGAAGAGCCCTGCTACAAGCTAATCTAGCAAAGGTGAATAAGATAGTCCTCAAAGATTGGTTAGTGCCATCTCGAATACTGATCTTGTCATCCTTACTCGGCTGAGATCCATCTCTACAGAATCAACGAATGTAATCCCTCATGGATTCAGCCCCACGGGTGGATCCTGATAGTGATAGAGGGGCACCACACCTCGATAACCTGGTCAAGAAGTAGATATCCTCAATAGTCAAAGGGATGGATTTACCTCTAATCTGGAACACTTGGTTGGTAGGATCCCATGCATTGAGAACAAGTTGATTTGTTGTCTCATGATGGATATGTGGGATAATTTGAGCAAGCCATAGTTTCGCAATGTAGTAACCGTACCCAGATCATGTGAGGCTATCATATCCTCTTCTTCATGCTTGTGTTCACGCCATGTAACGACCATATTGATCCGATGAATCTCTGAAAAACAAACAAAAGAAGAATTAGGATCCTTATTTGGGCAAAAACAAGCAAAATTTCCATGAAACATTAGTGCATAAACTTTCCTCCTTGTGCCCATCACACCCTAGCTGTGTATAGGGTGGGATGCATACTGATTGGCCAATGACTAGCTCAGTATGCATTGTACCTTTCGATGTATACTAGGTGCGATGGGGAGAGAACAAATTGTTTAAACCCCTGAGGCCTAAAAAAAAGAAAAAGATGCTCACAATCACAAAAGGAAAGAATGCAATTTAGGAGATTAGGGTTAGCTCCTACTTGGTCTAGACGGCACCGAAAATTGTCCACCAAATCTCCCGAAATCAGCTGATGAAAATCAAGGGGGAAAACACCTCCAATGCTCCAACAATCCCAAATTTAAATGAAATGGTAAAAAAGAGAGGTAAAACTACTTTTATGTTACTATTCACATAATTCAAGTAAGATGTTGGTTTTTAACTCATTTTTCAAGCATGTGTTTACATTTCTAATGAATTTGATGGAGCAATTGAACAGGTAGTATGATCGTCAAAAGAACATAGTGTTAATGGTGAATTGAACATCTCTGACTATTATACCAAGTAGGTTTATGCAAAGTTCAAGCTTGTTAAAAAATAAACCTAGCAATGAGTATATGTTTCTCTAGAGTTCAAGCTCATTAAAAAAGGAACCCACCTTTTGATAAAATAACCTTTATGATCGTATTTCTATCAACTTTTAAGCCTTGGTCGTGTTCTTACCATCACCTCCACTTTTTAGCTGATCATATGCCTCCACTTGATTGTTTACCCTTTCGAGGAACAACTGCAACAAGTGATTCTGTTAGCCACCTTCTTTACATTGCCGTGATTGAAAAGTTCCAAACTTACCTGGAACCAGTTGCTACTTGAAAATATCACTCCTTCCTAAAAAACGAGTCTCTTTTAAGCTCTTTTTAGACTTGTAAAATATAAAAAGATTGCTAAGCAATTGGCCTCTCCAGCTCTTTAAAGTGATTGGAAGTGCCATCCCTCCTCTATATTCTAATGTTTTTGGACCTAAGGGATCATTACACAAAAAGATCGAGTGCTCATCTTTTTTGGCTTGCTAAAGTGATCAGAAAAGTCATCCCTTTCATATTATTTTATACTTTTTTAGACTTAAGGGATTATACTATGAAAAAGGATCACTCGAGTTTCCGTTATGTCTCTTTCTAGACTCTCTAAAACTAAAAAGGATTAAGTTATCTTTTTCATTAAACTCGTTAAAAAAATAGCGACAAACTTGTCCATATGGACAAGAGTGAGTTTCACTGTCGCTAGGCTCGCTAAAACATAGCGACAGGTTTGCCGAAAGGGAAAATTATAGAACAAGCATATGTTATCCTCATCAAGCTTGACAAAAATAAAGAAGTACTGGTCAGCAATGACTAGGGAAAAAGGGGAAGAAATCTTGAAGAACTTCATTTGTAGCAGGTCGCTCTTGAACATGACACTTTCACTCCATCACTATGATTGAGTCGGGTTGGGTTATTCCGTTCACCAATCATATCACCATTGGTCCTCCGTACCATCCCTATTTTTGGTTAACACTACCAATCCATTTCAGTGTCACTAATATGTTCAAGAGAAGTCGCTCAGAGAATTCACCAACCCAACTAACGCCTAATCCACTGCAATACCTTCACGCTCCATTTTTCATGACCGCCACCGTTAACCTTGTATCATCAGATTGTTTTCACCTCCACAAAATCATTTGCTCTGTTTCTTGTCGTAGGTGTGGGATTCATTAAGGTCGTCCTACGGTGGGTCACTTCTTATCGACATCAGCTCATTATCCATGAAGTTGACTTAGGAACAACCCTTTTATTACTTTGAAGCTTGCATGCCTCAATGGCAAGTTTCTCACTTTCGACGATAGATTTACATCAATGGCCTTCGACCGAAATATTTTGTGTGGTGTTTGACATCAACTCATGTATTCACACCATGTGAATTGTACTGCAGTACCTTGAAGATCATTATCATTATTGGGGATTCCTCTCACGCCTGTTAACAACTTACATCATTGGCTAGTAATCACGCTATGTCTTTCCATGTTCAACATCAGAACATCTTTTCAAATGGATCGACTTGTAGTTTGGGCAAAGATGGAACGAGTTTGAATACCCAGGATCTAGTTTCATCCATACGGGCTGCGATATATTTAGGAAAATAAAGACATCAAATGTACTCCATAGCTACACAGATGATCATCCAAGATAAGGGATGATGGCTCTACCAGAATCGTCAGTCTGCTAGAGCAGACGATTATTTGTCCTATGTACATGAAAATGAATTTATAAAGTTGAGAATGGGAATGGCCACCCCAGCTAGATCATGAAAATATTATGAAGATAATGTAATATATTGTATCTTATTACAGGTCACCGTCCAGTTTGAAAAACCTTGGATCATCATGA
Organism: Pinus taeda; assembly: GCA_000404065.3. NCBI lineage: Eukaryota > Viridiplantae > Streptophyta > Pinopsida > Pinales > Pinaceae > Pinus > Pinus taeda. The sequence continues at coordinate 27,064 of APFE031395052.1, forward strand.
TAAAGCATTTCACCCAACATGAGAAGATTTATGACCTTATGCTTTAGGAGGAAACTGTTATAGACATATTTGGGCATTGCAACCCCAATCACATATCTCCATAAACAAAGGGCTTCTAAACCCCTAAAAGCGTTGTTTCATACCCTAAAGGATCAAGGTCAACTAATTACATAATTTCCAAGAAGTTCTCTCTGAAAAACTACTCAAAACTTGTCAAAACTGGACCATACAGACTGCTCGAGGCTAAGGGTGAGATGCATCTCACCTGCTACACATAGAGGGTGTGATTCATACTGAAAATCCCTTCTGTAGGGTGCGATGAGTGAGAGTAGACAAATTGCAGAGACAGTTTGTTAGGTGGAAACCCATAGAATCTTCTAGAAACTACTCATATGACACTTGCCTCTCTGAATTCATTCAGGGATGAGTAAGAGATCATGAAATCTTCAAGTGGAACTAAGAACTATCAGTGAAATGACACTAATCAAAATCCCAGAAGCTAACTCACCCCCCTGCAAATATCTATATATGGATCCCTCATCCAAGAGATTCGGAGGCTGGAATTTTGTATCTTGTAAGGAAGTGTTGTTGGTTTCTCTCTAAGACATTGTACTATTGGGTGATCTAGCTTTTCATGAGGTGAAAAGGGATTTCATGTTGGGAGGATGGTGCTAGCTGGGTTGTAATCCTCTCTTCTACTACTTCTATCAATAAAGCTATTTGAGTTTTCCTCCATATACTTGTATATTTCTGAATCTTGTATTTGTGTAAGCATTTGTATGGTTAATTTACATGTGGTCCTATATTGTTTATGGTTATAGATCTCTATGCTTTGATGGTATTTTGCTGCTTTGACTCTATAGGTGTTCTTTGAAGCGAGACAAGTGAGAACGGAGTGGCAAATATCTATCAAGGGAGAGAGGAAATAAGCAAGGACCCAAGTGAAAGATTGAGGTTGGTACTCTTTGCTTCTTTCTCATCTATCTCTTATAAAGGAAAACACAATTAACTTTGAATTGTTTGTTTCTAAGATAGCTACCCGTCTTAGTGGGACAAGCAAAGTTGACTAGACACTAGCTTTCTCGGAAACAATATATGTGGTTATATATCTACCACACATTTATTATTGGAAACATGGGTAGAATTAGGGAGGTGAAGATATAGCTACCTTCCAAATTCGACATGAAGGGTACCACTATTAAGAACCTCATTATGGAAATGGATATTAAGAGAGATTAAATAAATAGAAATTCTGTGTAAATCAAAGGATGTACATTAAATCAACACTCACTATGAGGTAACCAATGGCATGCACTCCACCAAATATTGCTCATGCAATGAGAGTAGTGAGAAATATATGTCGAATCATCAAATAGAGCACTAGATAGCTATCAAAAGAGTATTCAAGTACTTGTATGACACAATTGATCACGTTGGATGCTACCAAGGGACCCCTCAAACTAGAAAAGAATAATTTGTACATGGTTCTATCAATGTCAATTATTTAAAAAATTGGACAAAAAATGTTAACTAGCCATGGCATGCTCAAATTGTTTTATGAGTCAGCAACACTCAATAATGGCATTATCAATGATGGATTTCAATTACATAGAAGCCACCCAAGCAAGAAAGAAAGTGGTATAGTTATAATGGTTGTGTCAAGGATCAAGTTAGTTTAGTATGTTAAGGATAGGTAAGTTAGTTTAGTAGGTTAAGGATAGGTTGTGACATCCAACGAACAATATTCCTAGCAAAGAACCCAATTTACCATTCAAATAAAAGGAATATTTATGTATAGTACCCATTTGCTTACTAGATGGTGGAACACCTAGGTAGACACAGTGAAAAATGTTGCAAATGCTTGGATAAAGTTTGATATGTTAAATGTAGTTCTCTTGATATAAATAGTCAATGGGTTTGACTGCCATAGTTTACTAGAGAATGGTATCTCATGTTCCTACATAGAAGAAAATAGAGGGGGAAAACGTTGGGGTGCTATAATATTTGTAGACTTAAGTTAGTTGACTAGAGTGTAGTCCATTCACTAGTTAGTCAAGGTTGACCAACTAGGATGAGATGTTGGAGTGAAGGAATTGGGTAACTCATTGGTAAATATCAATTGACTATGACAAGAATCAACAAGATGGTTGGTTCATGTCAATGGTTAATAATGAAGCTGAGATGAGAATCACAATCAAGCTTAACAAAGTAACTAGCAAAAGTTGATAGTTATGGAATGGAAATTAATTATAATGGGGGACATGGATGGTAAACAAAGACTCGTAGTTAAGTGGTGATCCACTGCATATGAAATATGTAAAAAATTATAATGGATCTTGATATTAGGATCTTAGCTAACACTATTCAACCATTTGTAACTAATTAAATGCTAAAAATTAGGATTTTCTCTACCTATTAATAAGGGATGATTCAAAGATAATGAATCTAATCCGTGAATAGAGGTAAGAGTTCATTGACCTCAAGTGTGGAACCAAGTGTGGAACAAGGTCTAAATACATTATAATTTAGTCCCATATTCAATGGAGAACATAAAGATCCATGAAGTTCACAGGTTCATTGGTTTTCCCAAATAAGGGTCTCCAAGATAAAATATCCATGTATTGGGAATCTACCGAGGTTCTTTGATATGGAATAATTCCAAGAACAAACAAGGGCTAGTGAAAGGCCACTATTTATATGAAATTTGAGATGGTAACTCTACCTTCTAAGGTGATGCATGGGAGGAATAGTAGTTATTAAGTCAAATCCTCAATTTTAAACATATTAGAGATGCCATGACAAAGGGAAGATTAAGGTTAATCAAGACAAGCCAAGACAAGCCCTATCTACATATCCTTTTATCCCCAAAAAAAAAACCTTATCATTTGATTTTGTCATATTCTTGAAATTTTTCTGTCTTATATATTGAAATATGTATGTGAGTTATATTTTTAATGTTCACTTATTTATTAATCATCCTTTCCTTATTCAACCCTATTATTGAATCTATCCCTATTTTAGACCCTACAACTCTAATTTTGACTTATTTAACTCTAACTATGTGAGAGTTGTTTTTGTATTAATTGCACCTCCACACAAAAACACACTTAGTACACGTTGGTCCTCTCTATGAATCTAATACTCCAATTTAATTTTAGTATAGTGAACTACTTACTTACATCAGACATGCATGAGGTAATTGCATAAGCTGGTAAATTAACTCTTACATAAACATAAAAAATTTCATGTGAAATAAAGGGGTTACCCTTTGCACCCTTTTTAAACAATCATGATTCGTTTGATATATAGTTGGTCCTCTCTATGAATCTAATACTCCAATTTAATTTTAGTATAGTGAACTACTTACTTACATCAGACATGCATGAGGTAATTGCATAAGCTGGTAAATTAACTCTTACATAAACATAAAAAATTTCATGTGAAATAAAGGGGTTACCCTTTGCACCCTTTTTAAACAATCATGATTCGTTTGATATATAGCAAACACATCAATAATACAACTGGTAGGCATTGTAGGTTTGACTATTTTGCATATATACATTGCGCTGAGGAGAAAATTTATAGAATGTAATCATAGTTCTCCTTATAGAATGTAATCATAGCAATTTGAAACAATAAAATCATCCATAAAATGCTTACATAAAAAGAATGGTAATCTTTAAGGGGGAAAACACGAGTAATCAAACAAAACAGTTGCGTAAACGAACAAAAGAATCTATCACACCAAGACATTTAAAAATGGTAAATCTTGTAAAATTCAATATCCCAAACTCGGATCAAGGTAATAGAGAAAACTAAAAATAAATAAATACTTCAACCACCACACCAGATTTGACCTGCATATCTATATTTCAAGTACAATTTCAACTGAGAACCAATGCTACTAACAAAATTAAATACTTCAACTATAGCAGATTTCCCGTGCAGATCCACAAATCATAACTTTTAAGAAGACCAACCATGTAAAATTCAATATCCCAATACTTGGACAAATATCCCAAACTCGGATCAAAATAATAGAGAAACTAAAAATTAATAAATACTTGAACCACCACACCAGATTTGCCCTACATATCTATATTTCAAGTACATTTTCAACTGAGAACCAATGCTACTAATAAAATTAAATACTTCAACTATAGCAGATTTCCCTTGCAGATCCACAAATCATAACTTTGAAGAAGACCAACCATGTAAAATTCAATATCCCAATACTTGCTCAGATCAAGGTAAATACTTCAAGCATAGCAGATTTCCCTTGCAGATCCACAAATCATAACTTTGAAGAAGACCAACCATGTAAAATTCAATATCCCAATACTTAGGTCAGATGAAGGTAAATACTTCAAGCATAGCAGATTTCCCTTGCAGATCCACAAATCATGACTTTGAAGAAGACCAACCATGTAAAATTCAATATCCCAATACTTGGTCAGATCAAGGTAAGACCAAAATAAATAAATAAATACTCCAATCACAACATATTTGGCCTACAAATAGAGCACATCTATATTTCAAGTATATTCTGACTACCAATGTTACTTTTATATACACAGTTCATCCAAATAGTATCTAAGTGAGTAAACATCACAGTTATTTTTAAACGACATGATCAAGGGCATGATACGCCAAAGTACGATTTTGTGAATTTGTTCAAGTGGATTCCTATATTGCACATCCAAACAGCAGATGCTCTCACATAATTCAGTGAATCAAAGAGAAATTTATCAAAAAGAACATCGATATATCAAGTAAAATAACATCCATATATCAACTAACTACGTTGAAGAGATATGCAATATGCAGATGCATCCATTTTATCCAGAATCGTTTACACGCTCACATTCATCAATCCATTCGGAATACCTGCAAACAAATTCAGACATTCAAATCACTGATCCATAGAGCCGTCCATTACTCGATTGCATGAATTGAAACCTATATAAAGATCACTACTCAGCTTATCTAGCTACACTACTAAAAAGGCATATGATAACCGAAACACTAAAATATATGGCTCAGGAAGCTTACACGTCAATGGGCTCGCTCAATGCTGTCAATTACCATCACAATCCAACAGATGATACTATGTTCAGGAAGGGCTCAAAACTAAAAGTCACTTACAAAAACAATACTTCATAAAAGTAACCTTAGGAAAATACCAAAAGAGCACGGACCATTTATTGAGGTGCTGAAACTCTCGTTACAAATCCTGCATGAAGCCTCCCCAATAAGATCTTTCCGATCCCTGAATGAATAAAAATGTAAGAGCTGGCAAACTGTCAGACTGCCCGAGTGTTCTTATAATGAAAACACTAGACACACCTTCGGGAAAACCCAAAAAAAGATAAAACCGGGGAACTATTTAAAAAGATAAATATAAATAAAAAAACTACAACAAAATCACTCTTGGAGATTCAACGCAAGATAAAAAAAAAGCATGCCTACTTCATGTCACAGGGAATGGTTATGATCTAGGGCATAACATTAAATGCCGTTCTAAGTCTTAACTGTGCGCTCTAACTATGCAGGTATACTTCATAATTAGTGTCGTATGCCATCGAAAGTCCTATCATGGAAATTCGCAGCATTAACCGTTCTTAATAAGTTATCACTACGTATTCTCATAGCATTGTTTAATGCACACATCCTGAGACAGCAAATTTAATCTTGGCTGATCCATTAACCCTTATGAATTAGAACTCCCCTTATGCAGTCTGCAGTTCAATCTGTAAAAATATGCACAACATGTAAATTTTTTACATAGGAAAATCTACTGATAAAGCTTAAACGCCGGGCTCTTAACACATTTTGTAATAATGTCATAAAAAATTAAAAGAATGCCATTTGACATAGTGAATCGATACCTTCACTTTTAAAATTCCCAATAAAATTATTCAAGAGCAAATTAAGTTTAATTGGGCTTCCTAATTCAACAGTTTCAAAGGGTAGAGAGAAAGAGTCACTTTTTAGTGTGTTCAGATATTAGTTGATTCTTTTATCACATAAGGCGATCAGTACGGTCACTCGGGGGTTAATCAATGACAATCCAGAAAAAGAATGTGAAAATATTACCCATTTTTTTTTGCAGTTGTCTATAATGAGATTTTTTGGAAGTTTTTCTGGTGGGTTTGGGTCAAAATCCAGCAGCAATTTATTAGAATCTGAAGTTTAATAGCTAGTTTCTGCATAATCAATAGGTTTCAGGGGTTGTTTTTCAGGGTGCTGAATCCAAATATGCAGTTAAAAAACCATTTTAATTGCAACACATCAAAATTTAACCTCAATTTCTTGGCCAGATTCCGTCACTAGAATCTCCAAAAAAATATTATTATAGACAACTCCATTGTTTTCACAAGGTTTCGTGTCCAAAACCTAGTTTGTGTGGGTTTAGGGTTTGAATGTGAAAAAAAAGGGGAATATACTCACATGCGGCACTCCACGCTGCTCTCCTGGTTGCAGAAAGGGCAACTGAAGACTGTACTGAGCTTTTCCTGCTTTTTCTTCCCCGCTGGCTTTTTCGACGACTTTCTCTTTCCCATGTTTAAACTTTATACTTAAAACCCTCGAGAGTCCAAATACACAGTAATCCTCCTACTATGGAACCTATTGGAACCAAGAAATTAATAGCAGATATTACCAGAAAACAACACCCTGAAGGGGTTTGACGAAAGGATCAATGCTTTACCTGTGGATGAATTCCCCGAGATAGTAGAACTGCAAATAAAATAAAAAAACCAAGTGAGATCCAATAAGAGAGCGTAATCCTCAAGCCTTGGAAGTTAAGAGAAACGGAAAATTAATGGCAGAGATACCAGAAACCAACAAGAACAGGAAAGACCAGTGCATTACCTGAAAATGAATCTCCCCGAGCGAGTGGAACTGCGAATCAAGAAAACCCAAGTGAGATAACCAATAATAGAGCGAGTGCTATTTATAGTTACCTCTATCGACCTAATTTGGCGTTGTGTTAAAAAAAAAAAAAAAAAATTTAAACATTTGTTTGGTTTTAGAAGTTATTGAACGTGCACCGGGTTTAGAGGCGACAGTTGCGTGGATGATATGTAATCGCACGCTGAAAACTCTGAAATCTCTCGCTTGCTTTTTTTTTTAATAATAATTAAAAAAGAGTTAACATTAAGATTCAATATATTTGGATGGGTAGCACTAAATGTTGTAAAAGAAACGCTTTTAAGGTCAATCTTGACATATAAAAATCTATTATGCCGGTCAATAATTTGCTTTTAATTTTTCCTCTATAAATAATTCACATTTATATATTTTTTATGAATCATATTGTTTATATAAAAAATTATATTTATTAAGAATCATATTGTATATTAAAAAATTCTCCTATTAGAATATTTTAAATATAAATCATTATATTTATTATTAGAATATTTATTTATAGCTTGCATTGAATTTTGTTATAGTTAATAATATTTTTTAAATGCCTATATTATTTAGATTAAATTAATAAAATTTCCTTTATTATTCTTTTAAGACGTTATTTTTTTATTTTTATTACCTTCTTTTTAGTTTATATATATAATATTTATATATGGTTTGATATAAAATAGTTAATTAATATGGAGATTCAGATAATTTATTAAGTTTTTTATATTGAAAAATATTTTTGTACACACTGAAAAGTAAAATATAAATTTTTTTTAACTTCTATTACTTTATCTTTTATTTAAAATTGATATAAAAATTATGTTAGTTTACATGGACAACAAAATATTTTATTTCTGGTTGAGAGTGGTTGAGAGTAAGGCTGAGATACTTTTATGTTATAATTTTTCTTTTATACTGGTTTCTAAGGTTTGTAATATCAAGGTTGAGAGTGAGAGTGACATATTACTTTTATAATGAGTTGTAATATCAACAAGGAGCATAATGAAAAGTAGACTAATCATGTTTTATAATGATTTTAATTAAAAGTAAACAAAGATATATAATATTCTTTATTTTTTTATTTAAAACCTGTCATCACTCAATTATGATTGGTTGTTATCTACAAATGTAAGATGACTTATCATTGTTATTCAAAGAAAACCATTCCACTCGGAAGGAGACAATCTTTCAATTCTATCAAATGCCTCTTGGGTTATTAAGTTGTTTTATTAGTGTGAGAAGACCAATATTTTTTAATTATAATCTATTATGTTTAATAATGTTTTATTTGGCGTGCGGCGGTTTGGCCATCTAGCGGCAAGCGGTATTGATTTTGCTTAAGTCATTCGATGCAGCTATGCACGGTCACGAGTAACCCAAGAATTACCCGGACGTCAAGGCGGCCTGGCGGACCTCCTATGAGTTGATAGAGGTAGCGATGGGATTCGACCCCGTGTACGCGAGTACGATACCACGCCATTGCGATCTCTTAAAAAAAAAAACAATTAAATAAAATAATAAATATGTTTTATGTAAAAAACTATTTTGATTTTAAAATGCACACATGTGAGATGGAGGTTGAACATAGAACGAATTACACCTCTTTCATACTAGGTTGTAGAATATACCTCTAGGGAAGCAATACCTTCTAAATTATTTAATGCAATTATTAAAATGTTGATGAAAATAAAAATTGCAAAGTGTCAAACATTATAGAGAAAGTTTAGATTTACCATCATTTTAGATATTTAATATATGATTCAGCTTAGAAAAATTTCATTTCACTTTTACATTTGTCTATATCAATTATTGTTGAGTCTCCAATATCAGAATTTCTAGAAAGACATCAACTATCATTTTCAATCATTTTCAAATTATTTTATGTTATTTTATTTATAATTGTATTACATTAAATACCAAAAAATATGCAAACTTATCATTGAGAGAATCAACCAACTTTTGGAGAATGCTTTATTCAATTGAGGATAATTGTCCATAGTACCACATCCAAATGAATTAGGTACATGTTTAAATATTAACGTATGATGAATTACAAGAAGTTTCCCTAATGTATTTCTTAGAAATTTGACACTTGTTATCCTACTAAGGATTTGTTGGTTCTATTTTTATTTTAACAAAGCATCTAGATAGATAACTTGTTAATAAAAGTAAAAACGATTGTTATAAAATTGTGATAGAGATCCTATCATTGATAGAATAAATTTTGGCAAATATTTTATTCAATTGAGCACAATTTTCTTTAATACCTCCTACAAATGAATTAGGTATAAGTTTAAATTTTAACATATACACAAATGAAGAACAATAATGAGAAGCATTCTAATGTCTTTTCTAACAATTTTACACTTTTTATTATACTATTATTTGGTTGGTTCTATTTTTCTTCTTACATAACATCTGGAGATTTGGTTGGTTCTATTTTTCTTCTTACATAACATCTTCAGTGATAACTTGTTAATGGAAAAAAAAATGTTATAAACTAGCAATTGCCCCAAATTTTGCAAAGGAAACTTTGTAAGGCATAAACTGGAGAATAATGGTGATATATAAAAATCTATTATGAAGGTGTATATTTTGCCATTAATTTGTCCTCTTGGATCTGAAAACCTAGATCACTACATATTTGGGAGCTCTAGAGGTGATGTCAACCTCTTTCCAATTTGCAAACTACTAGACCACTATATTAGCCTCCCTTCATCATATGGTTGATTGATTAATAAGCCATAAAAGTCAAATGTTGAAGACATAAACTTGCAAGCATAAAATCCATAAGAATATTGCTTCCAAAAATATTTGTATCCTATGTTTTTGAGCAAATACATTTGATAAGATTTTACTTAAGATCAGATCTGATTAGTTTTGTGAAAGTCATCTTTAACTAAGAAATAATATAAACAGAAAATGCATAGTGCTCAATATTAACAATACCTTTATTATCCTACAACTAATTATTAAGACTATCTATAAATGATTTCAAGATGTGGCACCATGAGGTATTCACTATTTCAGCAAAAATGACCCCACCTTCTCAACAAACGGCGGGAATATATGTTCAAAGGAAACCAGGACAACCATTTGTCCTAAGAAGGAAGTCATGTAGGTCTAGTAGTGTGTCTTCCTCCAATAATTGTTGAAAATCCATATTTTTGTCAGGTGGGTAGGAAAGGTGAACTTCCTCTTTCAAAATAGGAGGTTCATAGGGCTTGAGATGATTAAAATTAACCACATGGTGGAGGCAAAGATGGCAATGAAAATATAAATGGCATGCATTCAAACAACCTCCTTCAAAGTAGTACAGGGACCATAGTAGATGGGCTTGAGTTTATGATGTCACTTCCCCTTAAAACATATTTTGTCTAAATAAAAGTAGACTCAGTCACCTATGTAAAATTGTATACACAATTGATATCTATTATGGAGTAATTTGTAGCAACTCAAGGGAGTTTGAAGAGCATCAAATACTTGGGAATGGATGTTATCCAATTTCTAGACAAAGGAGGTGTCATGTGCTTCTTCTTCTACTCGTGATGGGAGACAACTAGAGGAAGAGATTTGGGAAGCTTATATGGTGCCAACCATTGTAACCATAACAACTTGATTATATCTATGCTGTAGAACATGAAGATAAGAATTGCGCTATTTATTTTTGGTGTAGTGAATATAAAGGGCTTGTAATAAGCAATAATTTATTACTTAGGTATAAACATTTGGTTTTTGTCTTGGAATGATTTATACCAAGCCTAGGGGGTGTGAACATCATAAACTACTTGGGAATGGATGCAAGAAAACTTCTAAACAAAGAAGGATGCCTTGCGCTGCTTCTTGTGTTGGTGATGGGAGATAACTAGAGGAAGAGAGATGGGTAGCATGTAATGTCCAACCACTGGTAACCATAACAACCCAATTATAATTGTGTTTCATGACATGGAATAAAGAACCCCACTATTTATTTTTGGTGTAGAAACACATAGGGCTTGTACCAACTACAATTTATTACTTTGCTCTACCCATTTACTCATTTGAAAATGAAATGGAGTAGCGAAATGAAGCTGACAACCCAATAACTGTTGAAATATCTTCTAAAAGGTGTAATAATCATGTGAGAGTAAACCTTTGCATACAAGTGTTCAAACCACTAGTAACCATAACAACCATATTATAAATGTGCTTTATGACATGGGAAGAAGAATCCCACTATTTATTTTTGGTGTAGAAACACATAGGGGTTGTACCAAACTGTAATTTTTTACTTTGATCTACCCATTTATTCATTTGAAAATGAAAGGCAGTAGTGAAATGAACCTGCCAACCCAATAACTGTTGAAATATCTTATAAAACGTGTTATAATCATGTGAGAGTAATTCTTTGCATACAAGTCTTTAGGGAAGAATTTTGTTGTTGATATTGTTTTATATGCCTAATTGTCCCAATTCTCTCTTTCCTCCATTGTTTCTTGAAGCGAGTGAATGGACCAACTTCAATTACTAGTAGTAGTCTTCTCCTAGTTTGTTGTTTATGTATTGTTCTCATAAATCATATAAATTATTTTTTTCCTTGCAACAATTTTTTGTAAATGTATTCAAACATTTTCCAAGTGGTTCCCATCAAGTTTTGAATCCCATGGAAGCTATGTTTGGTGGATTGTTGGGCAGGAGGCTGTAAAATCTTGTTATGAAAAATTTCATCCAATTTTGTAAGTTTTATTTCTTTGGTACCCTACTTACTCTTTTTATGTATTTCTCTTAAATATAAATGGAAGTTTTCCCTTTTATATAGGCCAGGTAGGGAAAGGTAGAAGAGAATTCAATTATTTATTGTCTAATATCTATTTCAATTCATTGGAATATCTTCCTATAGAACCCCTTGGGATAGAGGATGTGAGGCCTTTGAATAGTTGTTATGATGCTCAGATTTATGTATTTGGAAAAAAGGTGCATAAAAGGTTGGAAGATGCAAAATCATTTGTTGTGGGGGATGGTGCTCTCAGATATGAGATTCTAAAGAACTTAGTTCATGGCAGCAAGAGAAATCATACTATAACAGATGATGACATTATTGAGAAGATAAATCTTAGTAGACAGTTCCTCTTTCAGGATTAGAATATTGGGTAGGAAATGTCAAGAGTGGTAGCATTAACATCCAATGAAATCAACCCACATTTATAAGTTCAAGAAATAGAGAATCGTGTGATCCCAGTTACTGAAAATGCCTTTCATGATTCCTTCTAGAATGGTGAGGTTGATGTTTCTTTGAATGGTCTTGACAATGTCAATGTCACGATGTATGTAGATTCAATGTGTGTTTACTTCTAGAATCCATTGCTAGTTAGAACACTAGGAACCAGGTGCAACACCCAAATGGTTATCCCTCACTTTACAAAGAACTATGGAGCATCACGATATCCCCCTGAAAAGTAGGAATCCATGTGCACACTTCATTCATTTCCACATAATATTCACCACTGTCTCACATGGGAAATGTATAAATCTGAAGGCATGTTAGACAAAAATCCACCTCAGGATTTTTTTTTTTTTTTTTTTTTAATTAGAAGAATACTATCCCTCACTTTACTGAGAACTATGGAGCATCATGAGATACCCTTGAAAAATAAGCACCCATGTGCATAATTCATTCATTTCCACATAATATTCACCACTGTCTCACATTGGAAATGTCTAATTTGAAGGTCTGTTAGATAAAATCTAGCCAAGGAATTTTTTATTTATTTTAACATTAGAAGAATACACATAACACCTCAATCAAGTTTGCACAGATACTAAGGCCCGAGTACTTCTAGAATCTATTGTCGATTGCTTGGTTTCAAACAAATGTCTAACAATTAAAGATTAAGTCTCTTGGGCTAGAATCAGCTAAGTAATTAAATTCCTTTCATTTTTCCCTTCCCTTCCCTTTACATGATTATATACTTTTCATTTCCATCTTGCATTGCAACAAATATTAGCACAATTTACTATTTACAAAAATATCAAATTTCGGTAAACTAGATTTGCAAATCACTAACTCATTTGAGGATTTATTTTCAAATCGTGTAAAGCAAGTTTCTTTCAACTTCCCTGAGGACGCAACTACAAGAGAAGGTACACCATTCTAGTCTTCTCCTAAGCATTTCCCAAAGCCCCTCCACTTTTCTTCCCATGATCCCAATCACATGTCCCTCATTCTTAAAACCTCCATTTAAAAGATGGTAGATATGGAATTACCATTCCTGATTGGAATTCAAATCCTAATTCAATCATATTGGCATAGGTTGTTGATAAAGTTCATATTCCAGTTTTCGAGCCAAAAAAACGGATGAAGATTGTCATAGATGAGAAAGCTACATATGTGAACCCTTCTTCTACATTGTATGATGATGATGATGATGAACAGATTTTCAAATTGATCACCACATGGCAACATGGTGTTCAAAATCTACCTTCAAGCTTTCACATGAGTCCTATTAAATTTTTAAAAGGTATTCTCTAACTTTCCTCATTAATGATCCCTATTATCCTCTATTAATTACACAACTTCTCCTCTCTTAAATAAAATATTTCAATTCAAAATTATCCATTGGAAGAAAAATCAGTGTAAAATTTTAGTTATTTCTTGATTGCAATGTGGGATGATGATATAAATTATCACATGGATCTCATCATTGGACTTGCTAATATGTGAGCAAGGAACTATAACATACCTGTGGTGGATAATCTCAAGGCCATACCTGTTACTACCTTAAGTGTCATACTTCTTATGATTAGTATGCATGAGGTAATAAAACCAAATGTCAAGGCCATACTTCTTACTACATTAAGTGTCATACTTCTTATGATTAGTATGCATGAGATAATAAAACCAATATAATCACCATTGGCTAGACAGACTGTAAAAACTTTTGGACCATAGTTGCATAATTACATTGGATATTTCTTACAACTATATTTAATGGCCTTTTAAAGTCATTTGGGAAATCCCTTTTCAAAAAAAATTGGGATGAACATTAATGGCATAACATATGAACAATATTTTTTTTATTTGAGACATTATTTACTCCAAATACGATATGAATGGACAATGGACAAATCTAAATTGTTAATTAAGTGATTGATAATTTTAAGTCTTATGTATGTAAATTATTTTACAATTGAATATCAAATCTTTTATTTATTTATTAAGAAAGTACCATAGTTGAATAAAAATCAATTTGTTAAAGTTAGTTAGAATGCACTAAAAATAAATTAAAAATAACAAAAACAAGTGATACTATATGTCTAGAAAAAATACATAGGTCATTGTTAATATGGAACTTGCATTAATAATATAATTGTGTTTTTCATTCACAATAGGCTTCTACTCATTATTAATAAAATATGTATTAGAAATAATACCACATCAATCATTATTATTAATCCCATTTGCATTCTGTTAAATTCTCATAAATTGTTTGGATAAAGATGATTAATGTCTACCATGGATGTCTGTGTTAATTATGGTCTCCACGTTATTATATTAATTTTGTCTCTTAACTTTTATAATCACACGAAGATTGTCTAAAGTAAGCAAGTGAGGCTAAACAATCATAAGCACCTCTCTCTTTGTGTCACACTTGAAATTATGTCAACCTCCAACAACTAAAGAAATTACAAATTATGTCAAATTCTCCAACAACTAAAGCAAGTACTACATGTATATGTTCATCTTTTAAGCTTATTCATAATAATATATTAACACATATTAATAAACTATTATACAAAATTTTTTATTTTTTTGTTTGACTTTTAATTGAAAAATGATTCAAAACCAAGCATTCATTCTAATAGGATAATAAATATGACTTTAATTCTAAAAACAAGTTGTCTACTAACAAATAAACTTCTAAAAAAAATTGGAGTTATTATTTTTGATTAAAAAAAAAAAAAACCTATTTTATAATAAAATGTTCCTCAAGTTTATAAAGTTAACTTTTGTGAATAACCAACCTAGATTCATCTTAGCTTTAGATCTTTATAATTATTTATTTTATTTTGATGCAATTTGACCAAGTCAAAAAGTTTAATTGTTGGATAATATTCTACATTTTAGGTCTTTTCCTATTTTCCCATCTAGAAAATCCAAATAAACAATATTTGCCAAAATTTTCAATTTGAATTAATGGAA
>APFE031395052.1:42170-84647 GCA_000404065.3 Pinus taeda
TGATTAACATTTCTTTTGTTGTCATCATGAGTTTCCTTTACTACCCTTTCACCATTAGTGATCATTTCTTGTAGCAACTTATTCATATTTATCTTCAATTCGTCCATGTCTGTCTTCAAATCTATCTTCAAATCATCCATCTTAGCTTCTACACCTTTCTTTAAACCATCCATCTTAGCTTCTACATCTTTATTTAAACCATCCATCTTAGATTCTGTTCCTTTTTGTGCAGGTGATAATTGTTGCACTTGGTCTCGTAATTTTGATATATCATGTTGCATTTCTTCCTCTTCTCCATGGGTCATGCTAGAGCTTTCAGGTTGCCTACTAGGTGTTTGTATTTTCTTTCCTCGGGGCATCAATTACCAATAATAATGCTTTACTATGCCCTTTGAATTCCTTCAAACTAATTTTTCAAACCAATCTTATGCAAAAAATTTAAAAAAACTACACACCTTTTTTCACTTTGTAGGAACCTGATATTGAATCTGATGTATCTCTGTAATTTCGGATCATCTAGTACTGAAATTGTGATCTTTGATAGCCTTCTGTGTCCTCTTTCCAATTCCACTAGTCTGATCCAAATTGGATTCTCCAAAGAAGAGTTATGCAAAATCTCCCACAATGACCTGATTATAGACTAGTTTAGTAGAGCGAACTTGTACGATGTGCCACGAGTCACTGTTTCGACCTTTAGCTCTGAAAAATATATAGAAGAAACTATAGTCCGTCCTCTTTCTGCAACTCCTTACGAAATTTCAATCCAATGCTCAGAGAAAAAGTTATGACGATTTACCCCGGGTCACCTGTTTGGAATGTAATTCAGGAGTCTGCAAAAAGGCAAACTTCCTCAGATCATATCTCTGCAATTATAGCGCAAAAAGCTCTGAAATTTGGACCTGAGATTTAGCGCTATGTCTTCTCAAATGGTTTTTTGTTTTAACTTCTGAAACGTTGGAGAAAAAATGTTATAGCGAAAATTCCACGATGACTTGTTTGGAGCAATGAAACCCTAAAATCCAAAGCTCTGATACCAAATGTTATGAAACCAACTCAAGAAAAAGATAGAAAAGATAGATCAACGCCTTAAAACTCAGCCTTTTCGAGGGGGAAACCTCCTTTACACTACATAAATGAACAATTCTTGGATGATTCAAATGACAAAACCTCCTTTCTATATATAGGAGTCTAAGGAGTCACAATATAAACCAGTTGACCTAACAATAATAATATAAAGCCACAAAAATAACAATAAAGGGATTTTATGGGGCACAATATGGGGGCAATAGGGGCACAACAATATTAATAAGGGGTATAACTACAATAATAATGGGGTAATCACTAGTATTATAGGGACCCAACAATGACTAACCCAATTCACTCTATTAGCATAAATATAATAAAAAACATGCAATAAACTAATGAGAATGGTGGATTAAGATGAAATAGGAGGCTGAATGAACCCATATAATTATCCATTTTTGGGGCTCATCACGGATCACTTGGAGAAATGTGACAGGACACACACCTTATGAGTTAGTCTGTGGAAAACAAGTGCTATTTCCCATTCAGTTCCAAGTAAAAACATTCAATACTTCCACCCAGTTGGTCATGAATCTAAATGAAGCTCAAGAGCAGAGGCTGATGCAATTGAATGAACTTGACGAAATCCGATAAGATGCCTACCATATAACTGCGTTGGTGCAGAACCAAAGAGCTTAATGGCATGACAAATTTATCAAGAAGAAAATCTTTTGCCCAAGTGACTGGGCCTTGTTATATGATAGTAAGTTTAAGCATTTTAAAGGTAAATTTTCTACAAGATGGTTAGGACCATATGAAGTAAATGAAGTTTCTGATAATAGTTTTGTTCGTATCTATATTATTGATGATGATAAGACTTATTTTGTAGTAAATGGTCGTCGGCTTAAAGTTTATCACAAACCACTTTCACATGATCAATTTTTGCAAGAAGTACAAAAGGATCCAGGGTTAGAGCTGATTCATGCAAATGACCAACCCCTTGTTGGTTTAGTTGATTAATTTCTTTATATTTACTTTTATATATATATATATATATATATATATATATATATATATATATATTATAATATATATATAAACCAGTGGGATGTTATTTTTCATATCTACGGGTGGTTCTCACCACAGCCCATGTAGAATAAAGGAGGAATTCACCAAGAGCAAGTTTATTCTTTTATCCAGGCATGGTGGATTACTTATGGAAAAGGAACCTGTGGAGTCTTCTTTGGAGGCCTTCAAACTCTCTAAACATGAATGCCTCAAGCACAAACTACTTCAGACTCGCTAAAAAAATAAAGTAGTGGTAGTTTAGGGATCCTTTGGGCATTGAATTATTCTTTTCCAGATCCAAGAGAATAATTATGGAAAAGAAGCCCCCTTGGAGCTCTCTTTCCAGACATTTCTAGCTCCCTAAATAAGAAATGCCCCAGGCAGTTGTCATCTCAGGCCTAGTAAAAAACCATGAGATGATAGACAGGGTTCTAGTGCTATCCCACAGTAGATCTGATGCCAATTTGTCAAAATAATTACAAATTTGTGTTCTATTTCCTGTGTTTAAATAGTTTTGTCTCAAGTACTTAATGCTAGGCTAGAGTTTTCCTGAGAATTAGTTTGTTTCAAGATTCTACAATATTTGTAATGATATGAATGTTCAAGTGCTAATCCTGACAGTAGCACCATCAGCTTCTTAAAACATATCAATCCCTAAAAAATATGTAAACTCTATTGCTAAAGCACCAAGAAGTCTTCTCTGATGATTGGATCTCTCAGTTCACTGCAAAAATTGTTGTTCTCTGCATAATGAGGGAACATGTTCAACTAATGGATCTAGAAGGTGTTCACACTATCTTCTATACCTAAGATCGTTACAGTGACACAAGTATTGCACTTAACTTACCTAATTTGGTCTCAGATAGTTCTAATCCTCACGAAATGTAATTGCATTTTACATAATTTCCTAAAAATTCGGGCTCTATTCCTATTTTCACCCCCACTTCCTAACGTATTCCTGGATTTGATTAAAACACTTTCCATTTCAGCTTCCTCGTGATTATGATCCATATCCTTTCCTCACATATGGTCATAATTCGAGCATGATTTCTGTTGATGGGCATGACATACACCGATCCGTGGGCTGGACGCAGGGTATTATTCCTCAGATACACACAGGTGTTAATATGATGAGGTGATCAGTCTTTGGTGGAGATCGATTTTGAGTCTATTCCATATCAACGGTCCTTTGCCAACTTTTGCTCATAGGTATGATGCGTAATGATGAACGATTGACACCTCTCGCTCTAGAAGGTGGCCAGTGCATTATTGCTTTTGATGCCCATGACTCCATTAGGAAATACACGTTCCATTCCCTTATTTTTAATCTCTGATGTTGTAATTATGAAATGCACGTTCCTTTCTAAATGCATTACCTTAAGTTACATTCCTAAATTGTAATCGTTGCATCTTTTTCTATTTATTCATGATCACTCCAGACAAATTGTTCTCACCAAAGAGGTGTCTCGTAATTTTGATTGGGTGCTAATTGTGGAGTGACATTTGCTATAAGAGAGTGGGTTCGTTGGTTCAGTTGATTACTTGTTTGTGCCATCGAATTCTATAGGTGTGCTCGAAATTTGACCAAGGGAGTGGATAAGCACGAGCCCACATTTGGTTAGTTCTCGTAGACCCTTGAATATCAGTCTTGTAAAGCAGTCATCAAAGAGAAGGGATGGACAATTTTTCTCCAAAATTTTTAGGGGTATAAAGATGTAGTTGCTTTGGCCTTTGCCCAAACGTTTGACAGAAAGAGAGCAAAAGTTGGAAACTTGCAACTCAAGATCACAGAGCAGTCTCTCAGCGAAGCAATAGGGCTACCTTCAAGTGGGGAGCATTTCTTCAAGGGTGGCCAATGACACATTCCCAATGGTGCAGCGTTTCTAAAACCGTCTTATCAGTCACTAAGCTAGGCCAAAGGAGTCTTGTGTACCTGCATTTAGTATCAAAGGCATTCCCCGTTAACTATGATCCAGCGTTTCTTAACCTGCAAAGGAAGGTACGACATCATTTTTCTATATCATACAGGTTCTTGATGCATTTTACAGAGGATTTCTCCATAAATATTCCCCATTTATTGAAATTAAGCCTCCACAAGATGGCCAGGGGAGTGCAATCTGCAGGTAAGAAACTAGAGACTTCCCTCTACCATCATAGTTTGATTAAAATTTTGATTTTGGTTGAAATGAGTATGAGAAAGAAGTCTTAGGAAGACTTTCTCACTGAGTGAGAAAGAAGTCTTAGGAAGACTTTCTCACTGAGAACTTTCCAGGAGAAGACACATAGGTCAAGTGGATACAGAGGCCTGTTGGCATAACCTTGAATTCTAGGAGGGAAACCCTTGCACTTACCTCACAAATCACCCCTACTTCCCCCACTTCTCTTGCCCATTATGTGTCACCTCCTCCTAAGAATCTTAAAAAAAATTATCCCTCTTCTAACGAGGGAGTTGAGCCTTCAAAGATACAGTTAGAAAAGAATAAAAAGGAGAAGAAGGGAAGGGAGACCTTAACCTCCACAAATGAGCCAATTGAAATTCCTTAAACAGGTCAACAAAGTCACCAGCCCAAGAAAAAGATTAGGATAACCTTGTTTCCTACTCACAAAACTCCAACTCCTACTATAGAAACTCCTATACAAGATAGAAGAAGGACTCAAAGCATGAACAAACATCCTCATACCTCATCTGCATTTCGAGATGCCAGTCCTCAACAAGTGTTTGTAACCTCATCTCCAGAATTCGTTGCTCAATCCCCATTATCTCTCCCTCAGTCTCCTTCACCTCCATTGCAGTCCCAAATTCCCGATGATATTTCTCAGGATTTACATACTTCCACTCAGCCATCAACCAATCAACAATATCAATTCTCTTCACCTAAACATAATGCAAGTCAGATGCTTGGAGGAAGTCCTTCCCAACAATCAACAAGGAAACCTGTTTTTGAAGAAGAAGAGAACCTAAGAATTAATCTGATTAGACTCCAGAAAAGGATTCGTAAATTCAAAGATCAGGCTCATAAATTTAAGGTATTGTTTCACTATGTCAGAGGAGTGAATGATCAGCTTCGCAATAGTAACTTGAGACTCTTTGCTCAAAATGATGCTTTGAAGAGAAAGAATAAACAAATTTTGACATGGAAAGAAGCCAAAACTCGTCTTGCAAAAAGGAACAATGCTCAAAAATTAGCCAGGCAGTTCACCAAATGTTCAGTGCCAGTGAAAAGAGGACTTGAAGTCTTGGTCAAGGCAACTGGCCTTTGACCATACATTTAGGTGATTCGATCTCTTTTTGGTTTGAGATGCATGAGGACATGCATCACCTCAAGTGTGGGGGAGATGTTCAACCCTGTTTTTGTCTCTGCTCATACACTTTTCATACTACTTTTTGCCCTATTTTAACCTACATTCAAACTCTTTTCATGTCATTTTGACCTCCTTGTGCCTGGACTATACCTAATTCCCGCCCAAGGTAAAAGCATTACAATGGTGTTGTTTTAGCTATTTTGATGATCAATATTAGCTAGTTGAATGTGTGCTTGTTTGTTTACTAATCATTATGGGTGATAGATGTGTAGATTTCTCTCACAGGGACCCAAGACTTCAGCATCAAAAGAGAATTTTGCACTCAGAAAAGGAATTGCACTTAAGGCAGCAATCCAGAATTGCACTCTAGGAAATTACACTAGAAGATTTTCACTTAAGGATGAGCATGATGGTCAACATGACCTCATCGAATCAAACGATAAAGATTGATGCTTCTTATGCATAGCTAGCTCTCAGCTCCCAAAACAGAATTCAATCTTATGATTTAGATCTTGTAATTGTTAGTTGCTAAACCTGGATTAGAATGGAAATCTGATTGGCATCTCCATGATTTGATTTTTTTTTACTAATTGTAATATGTAAACTGGATTATAAATCCGATAGAAACAATGTAGTACAGGATAGATACATGCATCCATACTGAGGAATTGAAGCTCTTTTGTATTGTTCCACTGATATTTTTATCAATGGAAATGATCTTTGCCTTGGTTTTGTGTTGAAGAGGAAATCGTGATTGCAAGAGCTGTAGTCAATTTGATTGCTTTAAGTTTTAATTTATTTCTCTGAAATGTTCTGAAAAGAATTTAAATTTAGTTTCCAGCATTTGATTGATGTTTTAATTTGTATCCAGAGCTTCCGAATTCAATTTGCTTACATAACAGCATTATGTCATTTGTGACATATCTTGTTTTGGTTTCTGAGTGAGCTAGTTTTCATGAGATTGGATTTGGTTATAGGGAAAATGAGTGGATTAATTAAAATTTATAGTTGATTGGATTGCACAGTCTTTACAGGTTTATCTCAATAAAATAGCATTTCTTTAATTTCTCTTAGGCACTCTCTGTTTTCAAAGTGAATCAACGATGAATGTAGTAACCTCTGTTCGCTGCATCTTCAACCCAGCATGTGGATTCTTTGCTTCTAATCTGAAACGCCTTTCATAACCCAACAATGTTGCCCAATCATGTTTTTAGGCTCCACGAGGTCTTTGACTGATTTTAAGGAGCCACAAATGGTTTTCAAGGGTCTAAAGGTGGAAGAAACCCTGTGCCTCCTAATAATTTGCGCAATCTTATCAGAGGTCCCTTGGATAAAGGGAAGTTGGACATTAGAAGCCACTTCACTAGACTCTTTTTTATTCCTAGGACCTCTGCTAGCTTTTAAAAAGGCTTTGATACCCTGGTATCTTTTATAGCCATTCAATTCAAAAACATTAAGGAGATGGGTTTTCTCATTCACTAGATGGCCTTCATCAGAAACCCTCAAATCCCGAGGGGCTAATGTGTTGAGAACACTTAGTTCATGGGTTGGAAAGTGATGGGAGTTCGCATGTAAATATTGCTTAGTGTGAGATTTTTTATGAAATACTTGGTGAGAGAAAGAACCGGCATCTTTTTTCGAGACCAAAACATCAAGGAAGGGAAAGCTACTATCAACTTCAATTTCCATGGTGAATTTGATGGATCTAGATTGATTATTGAGATGCTAAAAAAACAAATCCAATTTATTACGACCATGGGGGCATGAGATGAAGGTATCATCAACAAACCTTTTCCATCTCTTTGGCTGAAATTGAGTAGAAGCTAAAGCTTTAGATTCAAAATATTCTATGAATAGGTTGGAAATGACAGGAGAGAAGGGAGAGCCCATAGAAACCCCGCAAGCTTGTTCATAGAATGCACCTTCAAAGCTAAAGAAAGTGGAAGTAAGGCAAATATCTACAAGATTGGTTGTATCAGGGTCAGTGATGCAATTGATTACCTCAAAAACCTCATCAATAAATATTTTGGTGTATTTAACTCACTCATAAAAGAGCAAGAGTCTTTAACAAATGATTCAGTACAACCAACCAAAGGCTTAAGTTTCTTAGCTAAATATTTAGCTAGAAGATACGTAAGCCCACCTATCATATTGAAAATAGGTTTAAGGGGAGCCACTTCTTTGTGAATCTTAGGAAGCCCATAAATCCTCATAGTGATAGGGTTGCTCTCAATAAGCTTGTGGTTTATGGAGCTTACGGACTTATTAGATTTGTTAGCCAAGGCAACATTTTTTGAAACTTTTTTAAGAGGAGTTTTACTGAGCTTTCTATTCCTCTTTATCTAAGATCATAGTAGCCCCCCCTTTACCTGCTTTAAGGATAACAATATTGGGGCTACTATTCAAAGCTTTTGTTCAAAGCTATAAGGGCTTCAAATTGAGGTTTGCTAATGTTGCTCTTCGGAGGTGTAGCTTTCCTAAGAACAACAGAGCAATCCTGCCTAATGACATCTTTAAAGGGATCAGGTAAATCCCTGATGCCAAATTCAATGGAGAAAATAATATCCTTAACTGAGATCTTACTCGAGGCAAGGACAAAGTTTAACCCTTTTTCTAGAAGACAAAACACCAGGTATCAAAAGAGAATTTAGACAAATTGATAGCCCCATTTTTAAAAATTCATTATTATCATTATTAATAGTATTATTATTCCTATCTTTTTTTTAAATAGAAAAATTTATCATTATTAGTATTATAATCATTATTATGACCATTCATATGATTATTATTCCTATTTTTTTTAAAGAGAAAGAAATATACTTGTAGAATTGAGGCTTTTGTGATCCATCAAATTTGTACGAAGAGCTTCGGCGTAAATCACATTAAAAAGACCATTGTCGACGCATTTTGAACCAACTAGTGTGGTTCATCATCAGGACAAGTGAAGAAACAGATCTGGCCTAGCATGTTAAATAGACTTAGCAGAGACTCCAACGGCTAATTAACGGCTACTTTGGACTATAAGGCGAGGTCAAAATTATACTAACAAATTTAATATTATTTTTATTTTAATAGTCTTTAGATTAATAATATATTACCCTACTTCTATAAATAAGTAAAACTAGGTATAATTATGGTCAGGTTAAAGTTATATTAATAAATTTAATATTATTCTTTTATTATAATAATCTTAAGATTAATAATATGATATTCTATTTCTATAAATACGTAAAATTAGGTACAATGAGTACTAATGTTATTAGGTTATAAATAAATATATATTTTAATGGTAAGTTTAAAGCCCTTAAATTATTAATTTATTAATTTATTTACTAAATATATGAATTAGTTTGTTAAGAGAATTAATAAACGTGAGGATTATTTTAAAAAGTAAAGTTAATTTGTATTTATTAATGGTCTTAATTATCGAGAAAAATCATAAAATTAATAGGATTGTTTATTAAGTAATTTAATTTATTTAATGAGGTAATATATCTAATATCTAATCATATAATATCTATATATATATATATATAATATAATATATTATAAATATATTATATAATATATATATTATATATATATATATTATATATATATATATATATATATATATATATAGATATATATATATAATATACTAGATATTATATATATACTATAATATATCAATATTATATATTATTATATGGATACTAATTAATATATATCATACTTTTTATCGTTAATATAGAGAGATGATTTGCAATAAAATAAACTATGAAAAGTATAAACGCAATACAATAAACCAAATTAGAACCAAGGATAAATAATAACTCACTAGGAAATCATAATAACCCCAAGGATGCATCAAGAAGGCGAAGGCCCCCTACCAATGTACTAATCATCTAACTACATGAAATGAAAATAGAATAATAATGGAAATTATATATATTTCTATGTATGTATATATATATGACAAATGCATATATGTACGGTTGAGAAGAATGATAATATTAAAGAAACGAGGAGGATATATAATCATCCGCTATATATAACTATAAATAAATACCTGTAATAGAGGAGATTATATTATGCGAACAGAAACAGAACCCCCTGGAAGAGCGACAAAGAGACGCAAGAGGCGAACGACAGGAGAAAATTTCAAGGAAACCCTAGATCAGGGCGGAAGAGGAAGAATCAAAAGGCATCGGGGGGGACGATGCAAGCACAACAAAAGAACAACGGGGCCGGGGGGGGGGAAGAAACAGTAAGACGACATGGCGGGGATCCAACACCTACTTACCTTCCAGCCATCATCTCTGTTGAGGTTGATAGGCCTTTTTTCAATTTCTATAGCTTCCCTTAGCTTGCGATGATGGAACTGAGCCACCTTGGCAATTACCTTGGCCTCCTCTATACAGACATGATGCCTGGTCTTGTCTACATGCTCTGCTAAGGCTGAAGACTTAGTTCTCCCATGCCTCAGGTTAGCTGCATGCTCGCAGATTCTTTGTTGGATAGAGCGCCCTGTTTCACCTATATAGGGCGTCCCACAAGAGCAAGGAATCAAATAAACACCCTTCATGTCCATAGGGTTAACCAGATCTTTCACCGACCTCAGGGAATTGCGAATGGTTTTGAGCGGCCTGAAGGTTGAGGGAATATCGAATCTTCTGAGGATCCGAGCAATCTTGTCTGTGGTCCCCTAGATATAGGGAAGATGGACACCTAGATAACGTTCCTTAGGTTCTTTCTTCTTAAACGCATTTTTAGAGGCTTTAAGGAAAGCTTTCCGACCCAGGTACCTACTATATCCATTTTCCACAAAGACATCAAGGAGGTGGGATCTCTCTTTATCCAGGCTCTCATTATCCGAAATTTTGAGGGCACGAGTGGCCAGAGTGTTAAGAACACCCATCTTCTGAGCGGGGAAATGGTGGGAATCGGTATGAAGATACTGCTCTGTGTGCGTATATACTTATTACTATTATAATCATTATTATCATTATTAATACTATTATTATTCTTATATAAATTGTTACTATTAGAATAATAAAAAACATTATAATTACCAATGTGAATAAAATTATTGAAATCAAGTTATAAAATCAATATTATTGTTGTTATACGAAATATTAAAATTGCAATTAATATCACTGTTATTACTAGAATCATTATTATAATTATTACAATTAAAATCTATATTACCTAAATTATTGGAACTGGTTTTACTAACATGCAAATCACCATTTTTACGATCCAAAAAGAGGAAAGGCGATGGGGATAAGATCGAAGCCCGAGGGGAAGAAGAGGGACCAGAGGTTACAACAATGGCAAAGGAAACAAGGCCACTATGAGAAGACGAGGAGTACGAGGGCGTGCAAACACCGGAAGTTGAGGGATCGTTCGCATGAGAAGAGGATGAGGAAGAAGCACGAAGGATCACCGGGGAAAAGGGAAGGATGGCACATTGTCAACAGTTGATTAAATATTTAATTAATAATAATTATTATTATTTTCTATATTATTATTATTAGAAGCCAATCTTAAAGAATGAATGATTATAAAAATCACCCAAATATTTTAATACTACTATATTATGGAATAATTTTCTTAAAATACAAATAAAAAGAAACACATAAAGGAATATAAAAAGGAGGAATATAAATAAAATATAAATAAATAAATAATTTAACATTAGAAAAGAAAAGTGAATAAAAATAAAAGAAACTATAAGTGTAATAGCGGTTGTTACGGGAAGCCACATAAAAACCCCAAAAAATAGTCTCTAAAGTTATGGTTGTTGTTATTAAATTTGGTAGCACCGTGGGCTCCATAAGTCATAAGCTTATTGAGAGCAACCTTATTACTCCTAGGATTTATGGGCTTCCCAAGACTCATAAAGAAGGGGGCCCCCTTAGACCCATTGTTAATATTATTGGTGGGCTACTTATCTCCTAGTGAAGTTTTTAGCTCATAAACTTAAGCCTCTTGTTGGGCTTTCAGATTCGTTTGTGAATGATTCCTCCTCTTTTGTCAATGAGTTAAAGGGTTTAAATTTTGAACTGAATGACAATCCTGTTAGCTTTTATGTTGTCTCACTTTACACCAATATCCCTATTAATGAGGTTGTTGAAGTGATCAATCATGTCACAGACCCAGATACAACCAGATTGGTTGAGATATGCCTTATCTTTACCTTTTTTAGCTTTGAAGGTGAGTTCTACGAACAAACTTCTCGGGTTTACATGGGTTCCTCGCTCTCCACGGTTGTTTCCAACCTTTTTATGGAAGATTTTGAAACCAAAGCCTTCGCTTCAGCTCCTTTCCAACCTAAGTTTTGATAGAGATTTGTGGATGATACTTTCATCAACTGGCCTCATGGTATTGAGAAATTAGATGTTTTCCTCCAACACCTTAATAATCAATCTAGCTCCATTAAGTTCACAATGGAGACTGAAATTAATGGTAGTCTTCCTTTTCTTGACGTCCTTATCTCTGAAAAATATAATGGTTCTTTCTCTCACCAGGTTTTTCAGAAGAAAACCCACACATAATAGTATCTTCACCCTATCTCCCATCATTTTCCAGCTCAAAAGGTTGGTGTTCTTAACACATTCGCCACTCGAGCTCTTAGGGTTTCAGATAATGAATACTTGGAAAATGAGAAGACCCGTCTCCTTAGAGTCTTTGAGAATAATGGTTATAGTAAGATCTAAGGTCTCAAAGCTTTCTTAAATGTGAGTAAACATCCAAAACCTAGAAAAGAGCCTAGTGATTTGGTTGTTAGTGTTCAACTTCCCTTTCCCTTTATCCAGGGTACTACTGACAAAATAGCTCGTATTTTGAGTAAGCATAACATATCTTTGACCTTTAGACCCTTCAACACCATTGGTGGTTCCCTCAGATCCGTTAAAGACATGTCGGACCCAAAGAATATGAAAGGTGTATGTTTGATCTCATGTTCCTGTGGGACCCCATACATTGGGGAGACAGGTCACTCTATAAATCAAAGAATTCAAGAGCATGTTGTTGACATCAGGCATTGGAGGGCATCGTCCTCAGCTCTAGCCAAGCACACGGGGAAGACAAAATACCATATTTGTTTGGAAGAGTCTGAGGCCATTGCAAGGATTGACCATTTCCATCACCACAAGTTTAGGGAGGCAATCAAAATCGAAAAAAAGTCTCATACGCTGAATAGGGATGAGGGTGAAAAACTAGCAGTTGTTGGATCCCGTCTCTTTTTTCCTAGATTTGTTGTTGGATCCCCTTAGTTTTGTTTTCTCTCCCCTTCCTCTTTGTTTTCTTTTCTTTTTCACTTTTCTTTTCTAATATTAGGTTATTTATTAATTTTTATTTCTCTCTTCCTTTATTATGTATTATTTTGTATTATTATTGATAGTTTCTTTTTTTATTCACTTTTCTTTCTAATTTAGGTTTTTATTAGTTTCTTTTATTTGTATTTTATTCACTTCCTCTTTTATTAATGTAGATTATTTAAAAAAAACAATAATAATAATTAATAATTATTCTGTTCCTTTTATTATTGGTTGATTCTACTTAAATTAATTTAATATTTATTTATTTATTTAATTTATTTTAAATATTCTCATAATTATAATAGTATTAAAATATTTGGTTGATTTTTAATAATCATCAATTTTGTGGTTTTGCTTCTATGATAATTTAAATATAAAAAATAATAATAGTTTTATTGATTAAATATTTTAATTAATTGTGGGAGGCTTTCCTTTTTAACAATATTAACAATTTCTCATTAATGTTATTTCATTAAATATAATTAGCGATATTTTATTAAACTTAGTATCCTATCTTTAATTCTTTAACGATCATTTTGATTATTTTATTCATTTTTCTCTACCATTCATTTTCATATTGTTGTGCATCTCTGCAGTATATATCAACTTGTATGGATCAGAACTTTCATCATAGTCCTGATGATGAACCACACTAAGTGGTATGAAATGCATCGACCCAAAAATCTGAAATTTGATTTACCCAAAGAACTATCTTGAAAAAAAACTATGAACCACAGAAGTTTGCATTCTAAAAAAAACAGTTTTGAGGATTAAGTACTTTAAAGTCTATGGAAATAGATTGGAAAAACCCATCAGTCACTGGGACAATGTCTATGAGTGAATCTAATACGAGGTTGACTAAAAGGGAGGAACGACATGATGCACTTAAGTTTTTTTTTGAGAATCCAAATTTGATATATTATTCCAGTAAAAAATTATACCCAAATTTTTAAACTCAAAAATAAAATATTTTTCAGATCTGATTTTATGAATAACCATACACTTAGTTCACTAAATTTAGCAGAACTAGAAACCAATTACACGAAAAATTTGAGGCAGTGATTTACCCTAGAAACCGCAACGGGAAAACTAGCAAACAAGTGATTCTTTTCTTTCAGCCCATAGAGAAAATAAATCTGGAAATTATTACAAGACTTTATGAACGCGTACTTGTCCCAAAAATATGAGAAATTCACCCACAGAATTCTCCCTCAAATTGTGCTAAAACATCTCTGCACTATGCAGTTTTTTAGGCATGTATGGCATGTTCATTCGAAAATATGGACTCTGTGGATTTTGTACGGTGCGATACAGCAAGTTGTTACTATCCCACTACTTGGAACTCCATGCCCAAAATATGTGTATGGCTTGCCTTGAAATGCATGCCCTAGCTCACCCTCCTTGTTGCCCCTGTAATTCCTCATGTTGCAATCCTTTTCCCTCTTCCTCTTCATCTCAAACCCTCACTATTTCATGCAATGTGTGTTGTAGCTAAAGGATTTTTTCCACATATATATTTTTGAAAGTGCTTGGGGCAGAGAGATGGTATTATAATGTATGTTCACTTTATTAAAAAAATAAAGTTTTTGAATGTTTCATGCAAATTCATTTAAAGTTCAAATTATGCACACAGTTCAATGTTGGATCATCATTAATTCACAAGGGTTTCAAATTTGATGGTTCATGTGAATTGTGGAACCCCCCCTCCTCCCCCCCACGGTGGTCGGTGTTTGGTGGGAAGGAGTGGGGGCGTAGTTAGGATCCGTACCAAACCTCTTACATTTGATCAATGCACGAGGTTGATTGTGGGGGTGGGGGTCTCTCCCCGAATCCAAAACCATCGAGGTGGGGGTCCGTATTACAAGTATTATTAATAAGGGTGGTTTTGCATGATAGCAGGGCCACACATCCAAAGGACTACAAGTCAGGTGAATTGGCAGACTAGTAAGCAGTCGCGTCAAAGACATATATGCACAAATGGATGTATAGTGATGACATGGCAGATTATGTGGACAACTGTTGTGGAATTCCATGTTAGAATGACATCATTAATGAAATCGCCAATTAAAATACTTTGAATGGATTTTGGAGTTCGTGCAAAGGAACACAAAGGCTTTGACAAAGTCAAAAGGGGGAAATGCTCTATTATTCTGTTGCAAAAGGGAAAGAATAGTGAGTCTATGTGATGATTATTGGCCATCATACAAGGAGCCATTCACATTCCCAGTTTTGTATGTTTTGTATGTTGAGTTCCTAACCAACATAATCTTCAAGGAATATTCATGGGTATCTTCATTCACTTCTCTTTGTTCTTTTATATTGACTAAGCCAAAATATGTGAACCCATTCCTCAAGACCCTGTTAATTTAGATGAGATAACATTAATCGACCAGGAAACAGGCGTATATGAAACCCATTTCCACCTAGACTTATTTCAACTTAGAGAAGAAGATCTAAATAGGTTTTCTTATAATTTCAAATCATACCTTCCAGGTATGTGAATCTAGTCTATGGTTTGTCACCATTCTTCAAGTGTATCACATCCTTGAGTTTATATCCTAGTGTGAAATGTCTTATATACCAGGTAGTTGAGATATTGTTTCTAGGGATGGTCATGTTGTCCTTCAAATCTCGTCTAAACATGTTAGTGACAAGTTATGTTTTTTGTTTATTGAAAACCCTCAGTCGCTCACACACAAAGGTGTAATTCAATTATATACAGAGTTGTGAGAGATTGAAAAGAAAACTATGTTGGAGTCCATGTTACCTATCAGTATCCTTATATTAGCCCCAACATACCAATCAAACGTGTTCTTAGATATTTTTCAAAAATTTGTCTCTACCATTGCTTGTATTTTGGGCATTGATGATATAAACTCTGTTGATGAAAAAGTCTTAAGATTTTTCAGCACTCTTTCTTCCATAAGAAAGACAAGTGTAAATTTTGATCTTGCTACATACATTTTAGATGAGATCAATTTTCAGCGGTCTAAATTGAGGGATACAAGATACTTCAAGTATCCATCCTTTCTTGTGTACCTCATGTTATATTCCTAGGTCACAAAATGTGTATCCATCCTTTCTTGTCTATCTCATGTTATATTCCTAGGTCACAAAATTTACTGATTTTGAGCATATAAAGTCAAAATTCTAAGGGTGAGTAACAATCAATGGTATATTTAACTTCCATTATAAGGAGAAAGAAGAACCTTGAAAGTTTTCAAAGTATCTCACCTATTTTATGTTAGGCCCCTATACTACTAGTGTAACCCTTTATTGTTATTAGTACAACCCCCTTATTATATTTTTGTACCCATGTAGTCCCCATATTGTTACTGTTGTGCCCCATAGAAGCCCACTATTGTTATTATTGTGCCCTTACATTATTATTGTTATATCGACTCTAATTACATTATGACCCCTTAGACTCCTATATATAGAAAGGAGGTATTTTCATTTGTATCATCTAAGAATTGTTCATTTGTGTAATGTAAGCGAGGTTGCCCCCTCGAAGAGGCTGAATTATAAGGCGTTGATATATCTTTTCTATCTTTTTGTGAGCTGGTTTCATAACATTTGGTATCAAAGCTGTGGATTCTAGAGTTTCGCTGCTCCAAACAGGTCATCGTGGGATTTTCGCTATAACTATTTCGCTACAAAGTTTCAGAAGCTAAGAAAAAAATGCATTTGAGAAAAAATCATTCTGAACCTCGGCTCCAAATTTCAGATCCTGTCTCACTATATTTTGGGAGACATAGTCTAAGGAAGTTAGGGTTTTTGTAGACTCCCAATTACATTCCAAACAGGTGACCTGGGGAAAATCGTCATAACTTTCTCTCTGAGCATCAGATTAAAATTTCGTAAGAAGTTACAGAAAGAGGACAGACTGTAGTTTCCTTTGTACATTTTTAAGATCAAAAGGTCGAAACAGTGACACATGTCACGTCGTACAATTTCGTTCTACTGAACTAGTCTATAATCAAGTCACTATGGGAGATTTGGCATAACTCTTCCTTGGAGAATCCAATTTGGATCAGACTAGTGGCATTGGAAAGAGGATGCAAAGGGCTACTATAGGACACGATTTCAAAACTGGAAGATCCGAAATTACAGAGATACAGTCGTTTCAATATCGAGCTCCTAAAATCAAGAAAAAACGAGATGAGGAAGTTTGATGGCAAGGATCCGGTAAATTAGATACTACAGATGGAGAAATATTTTGATCTACATGGTGTACCACTGTTAACAAAAGGTATGTATTACATCTTCATATTTAGAACTAGATCAATTTTTATGGTATAAAGGGCTTTGTTCTCATAAACAACTTGTTACGTGGTCAATTTTCACAGAGGAAATGATAGCACATTATGAGGATACAAAGAGCAACACCTTCTTTAGAGCAACACCACAACAATTGGAAAGAGTAAAAGGGCTTTGTTACATAATGGAAAGTAAAATTATGGCAACAAGGAAGTCTACCCCTAACAACTATAATAATGGAAGTGTTGTTTCTCCTAGCCTTCCACAACCTACAAGGTTACACCACAACAATTGGAAGAGAAAAGAAAAAAAGGGCTTTGTTACAATTGTGATCGCAAATGCACTAAAGGTCATAAGTGTGCTGAGAAGAAATTATTTTACATTGAGTATGAAGAGGAGGAAGAAAAGGATCAAGAAACATCAAAAGAAGAGGATATGTGCCAGGACCAAACCCCATAGAAAGAAGAAATGAATCCGACCATATCTTGTAAATCATTGGCAAGAATTACCACTCCTTAAACTCTCAAGATAGAAGGACATATCAAGAAGAAAAAATTTCAAGAAGTGAAATATCACATCGATAAAGAAGAAATGAATCCAACCATATCTTGTAATGCATTGGCCATAATTACCACTCCTCAAACTATCAATATAGAAGGACATATCAAGAAGAAAAATGTTGAAGAAGTGAAAGATCACATCGAGCATCAAGAAATGAATCTGACCATATCTTGTAAAGCATTGGAAGAAATTACCACTCCCCAAACTCTTAAGATAGAAGGACATATCAAGAAGAATAAGGTTCAAACGGTGAAATATCAAGAAGAAAAGTATCAAGAAACATCGAAAGAAAAGGATACTCCCCAGGAACTAACCCCAGAGAAAGAAGAAATGAAGCTAACCATATTTTGTAATGCATTCGTCAGAATTACCACTCCTCAAATGGTAAAGATAGAAGGACATATCAGGAAGAAAAAGGTAATAGTGTTTATTTATTCGGGTAGTACCCATAATTTTATTAATTGTAAGATAGCCAAGGACTTGAATTGCTTCCTAGATCCAACACCAGAGTGTCAAGTGACAGTTGTAAGAGGAGGAACCATAAATTGCTTTGGAAAGTGCCATAATATCTAGCTATCCATTAGAGAATATGTATTGAATAGCACAATGTTTTCCATTCCAATGGGTGGTGTTGATGTTGTACTGGGAGTCCAATGGCTATAATCCTTGGGCACAATAGCTTTTAATTTTCAAGAACTTTTTATGAAATTTTCTTCAGAAGGAAAGGAAGTTGAATTAAAGGGAATCACAGGGAAACCAGGAAAGATGATCAACTCTGATGGAATGACAAAGATTATAAAGAAATAACAACGAAGCGTAATTGCACAATTATATTCGCTAACTATTCGCACATCGAAATCATGTATTTCTCCAGATCTCCAAAAAGTCTTGGATAATCATTCCAAGGTATCTTAGACTCCCAAATATCTCCCACGTATTCGTGATCATGATCATGCTATTCATTTTATTCCAGGATGTGTTCCTCCAAACATCAAGCCTTATAGATATCCATATGCCCAAAGGAGTGAAATTGAACATATGGTTGCAGAAATGGTAGAGGTTGGTACAATTATCCAACCAACTTTGATAAATAAAGAAAGGTATGAATGGAAGAATGGTGAAGCAGGGAGGGAACTCATTCAAAAGTTGTCAAATATCCCAGTTCCAACAATATTGCCAGAACTTGACAAGGAATGAAAAATCATATTGGAACCTGGAGCAGTCACAGAAACAAGAACCCGACAGCTACGAAATCGATCAATTTCAGAGTATCTCATCAAGTGGAAGAAGTTACCCACTGAAAATTCCACATGGGAGGACAAGAATTTTATACAAAAGCATCAAGAACTACTCAAGGGCTGAGGACAACACTTTTTGAAGGAGAGGGGCATGTTAGGCCCCTATACTACTAGTGTAACCCCTTATTGTTATTAGTACAACCCCCTTATTATATCGTTGTACCCAGTAGTAGTCCCCATATTGTTTACTATTGTGCCCCATAGAAGCCCACTATTGTTTTATTGTGCCTTACATTATTATTGTTATGTCGGCTTGGATTACATTATGACCCTTAGACTCTTATATATAGAAAGGAGGTATTTTCATTTGTATCATCTAAGAATTGTTCATTTGTGTAATGTAAAGGAGGTTGCCCCCTCGAAGAGGCTGAATTCTAAGGCATTGATCTATCTTTTCTATCTTTTTGTGAGTTGGTTTCATAACATTTTATGTCTATAGCATTTAAAATTGTGTTTGATAAGTTCCCTAAAGGGTTTTTCTAGAAATAAAGTAAATTTTACAATTAAGTCCTAATACAAGAGTGGGAGATTGGTATGTGTATAAATATTAC
This sequence comes from Pinus taeda, assembly GCA_000404065.3. Taxonomy (NCBI): domain Eukaryota; kingdom Viridiplantae; phylum Streptophyta; class Pinopsida; order Pinales; family Pinaceae; genus Pinus; species Pinus taeda. Next base: position 61,539 of record APFE031395052.1, read on the forward strand.
ATTGAAATAAGAATATATGGTTCAAAAGTTCCTCCTTATCAGTTGCTCATATTCCTGCCCATTAGGATTTTTTCATTAGAATATATCTGGCAGAGGATAAATTTAGATCTTGTGCATTTTATTCCAAGGAAGTATGAGGTGAATTTCAAGCTTATGGGTCCATTCAATGTGGACACTAGATAAGCTTTCAAGACCATGGATCAAATGCTAGCCTCAATGAATTTTCCCAAAGGTAAAGTGTGGGCTTATGATTCACCCCATCTTATATCCAATAGAATATTAAATTTTCCATCGGCACCATATGATCATAATAGCCAATGCGATATTAAAAAACTAGAAAACAAGGATTCATGGGTTGAAAAAGAACTAGCTTTAGAGAAATCTATAGAGATTGATTTGGGAGGTCAAAACATAAATATTAACACCTATCATCTCAAAGAAAAATGCTCTAAAATGGGTATAATAGAGAAATCATATAATGAATCAGACAACCAATCTAGAAAGAGGCTAAGGTATGAAGAAACAGAAGCAGCAATGGAGTCAATGGAGGTTTCAGGTTAGCCAGTGGGAGAAGCCATCTTGAGAGAGATTCGTTTTTAATTAGAATTATTTAGTCATATAGCAACTTCTTCCTTTGCAGCGGAATTAGAGAAAGGAGTATCCAAACCAAGAGGTCAGTTGGAAGACAAAATCCAATCACGGTTTGTAAGCATAAATGAGAAATGTTTGAATATCAAAAAGGAATTATCATCTCAAGTATGGGCATAGACTACTGCCTCATCATGAACCATATTATTATTTGCTACAGATTTTGAAAACAATCAATTAAAAATATCTCTTATACAACGTAACTCACAAGTTATATAAGAAAGTGTAGATTTCCAGGCCTTTAATATCTCTATGATTTTGAAGAATGTCAATATATTGGATAAGATTGATTTACATAGACGTATAACATAAGAGCTATATAATGACTTGGATGCCACTGCTTTGGATATGAATAAAGCTAAACTTTTAGTTTCAAAGGTCACCAATAAGCTCGAACAAGAAAGAATCTCCACCATAGTGATACAAACAAAGATAGAAGAGTTATGTTGACGGTGTTGGACCAGCCAACATGTCAAGGGGATCTCCGCGGTAAGAAGTCCCAATTAGACCTCAGACTGTTTGGTGTAGGAGTCCCAACAATGGGTTGTAAGGTAATGCCTTGACTGCGGTGTCGCACAGAGGCAAGTAGAATAACCCTGTCAGCAACAAGGGTGTTACTGATGCAGTGAGTCAAGGAAGGTGTATGAGAGGTTCCAGCACTTCGAAGGGGGGAGGAGGTGAATGTGAGTTCCAGGTTGAAAGGGATCAGTCCCAACTCGGCTAGGAACACACAACACAAAGGACATGCACAACTTCCTACGGAGCAGTCCACTCGAATGCAGCAATCACATCGTACAAGATAAGATAACACATACAACACTCACGAATCAATCTGAGACAAGTGTGACGGTTGTTATAGCAAGGTTCAATTGAAAGATCTCTCTGATGTCCGGCAGAGTAGTCGACATAGACGGTGACAGCATTAACAACATATGCAACACATTAACAACAATATTCATATAATTGCATGTGAATTAGTTCATACACAAGTACGTAAGTTAAACAACACATATCATTAAAGCAACCGAAGCAGTCCAACTACAATAGCAACATATGCATGAAAATGTGATGGCTCTTATTATATAAATAAGTGTAAGTCACAATCATACAATACATCCATGTAAACTTGCTAGCCCCAATAGTGGAACGTTACATCCACATCCGCCTGCTCCTCCAGAGAGATGTACTAGCTTCGTGTAGTGGAGAAGCCAAGGCGAGTTACAATATTGTCCAAACCTTCTTCAAAATAGTCTCATTAGAAGCTTGGTTGACCAAAAGCCTATACAATGAGTTATGAGGAACTATTTATAGCAAAGGGTGGGGTGACCGTTGACATTCCCCTTTGTGACAGTTCAACTACCCTCATGACTCTTCACCTACTCTATGATTGTTACATCCAACTGTTGACACTTGACTTACACTTGACATGACTCAACATTACAATGCACATGTACTCATGTGAGACAACATGGCTTGAGCAAGCCTTGCAAGACATCACTGGCACTCGATCCGTTGTGGTGAGACCAACTCTTTGACATGCTTGTGACGGTGAAGCTGGCAAGCTAATGCCAAGCTTGGTCGTCCGTGATGGTGTGCATGCACCTCATGGTGACATGTTGCTGAAGCAAACTCTTGATTTCGTTGCAACTGGTGCATTGGTTCGGCCCCTTCATCCAACTCGTCTGCTAACATGCGCATGGTCTTCTTGGGTGCAACTGATCTGCAACACACTGATGCATAATGTCTATGCTGATATTCAAGTGTGTGTTGGTGGTCATGTGCATCAACTTGTCGAAGTACCCGTTTGGCTCCAATTGGACTTGCTTCTTGTCTTCACCTTGGTGAGTGTGTTGAATGGGTTGGATTGCATGCGTACACATAATGACAGGAATGTTGTTGAATCCCTTGCATGTGATCAACCACACTTCTCACCATGTCTACTCTGTGTTAGTTGTTGGGATGGATATTTAACTTGTCCAGGCGCAGTTTCATCCATGAGCACACGTTGTGCCCACTGTTGTTCCCGATCTTGCTGCAACTCATTCGTTTGTCTGCGCAGCTTCATGTTCTTCCTAAGTTGTTGCTTCAGCATGTGCAACTCCTTCTTTATTACATCTTCTGCCTCCACACGATCTTCATGTCGAATCATCACTCCATCGCAAGAGTCTCCAAAGTTGCTTTCATCACCAATGGACCTACTTGAGCTTGCAACCTTGTTCTGACTTCATGTTGTCAACAACCCTCCTCTTGCATTCATTGCATTTGGTATGTTGTATTCAGTTGTTGTTCATGATGCTGCTCATTGTGTTGTTGTCGCTTGATGTCTTTGTCTACGAACATCTTGATGTCTTCGTGAGAAGGCAAGCTCATAGATACTTGATCAACTGCATCCCTAACCATGCTCTGAACGGTGTCCTCACCTCTACTCTCCTTGAAACCATTGTACCCATACTGTTGAGAGGCAGATGAACAACTACGATACCTAGAGACATGGCAACACTAATACCAAGCAATCTGTCAGTTGAAAACCAAAATGAACATGAGAACTAACTTGAAACATACCTGGGTGAATGATCATGAAGGTTGCACAATTTCATCCAGGAGGTCGGGAGACCGACTACCAAGATTGTTCAAGGCACAGTCTGGGCTACCGGGAGACTAGCTAACTGTTGGAACTGCACAATGCACAATCTAGTCTGGCTGCTAACTACACAATGCACAGTCCAGTCTGGCTACTAACTGCGCAATTTCTTGGGCCAAGCAGCCATTGTCCTCCAGAAATGTGCAAAATAGTCTTGGAGGCTAGTGTCGGGCAGGAATGCGCAAATCTGGAGAGGAAGGTGAGCCTTCCTTTCCCAAATTGCACAATGCAGCCTTGGTGAAGGCAGAGCTCCGACCAAGGTTGGCCTGACTCGCCAACAGGCAACTAAAAGCAAATAAGTCAGTGAATGCATGGCGACACTAAGTGATAGCAGAAGTGATTGACAGTGCATGCAAAACATGAATGAAATATTTAGCAAACAGATCAACATGCATGTGGGTGAGGTAGTTTGCCAATTAGGCGAATGTCTATGCAAAATAGTTTCATGCATGTGATAGCAGTGAGATAGATACAAAAACTGAAGCTAAGACAAGCTAGTATATATGTAAATGATAGCAAGCCTTCAAAGAAATCAAGAAAACAATACTCCCACAAGGGAAAACACGAAAAGCGACAAAGATGCAGCACAAGGCATGGGAAGCGGGCTTACCCCAAAATAGCTTAGCTAAAAGTGCCGACAGCTCCTAGATGTGATGTGGGATGCCAGAGTTGTAAGGTTGATGTGAGGAATGAGCTCTTCAGCTTTCGTTGATGAGTTTTGATAACATCGTGGTTTTGACACGCATGCCACGAATTTAGGGGAAGCGACACTTAGTGGGAGGTTTCAGAATTTCTCCTTACATGTAACCTCCAACTACTAAACATAGATCCCTGAAACAAGAGATGACTTTGCATGGTGCCTTGGGAGAAGAAGCCCATGCATGCAAGTCTATTTTTCTCAATCCCAGAGGGAACCGGTCAACTCAGCCGCACATGCAAGTGACTACTCAACTACTGGAGAAAAATGTGCATTTATGGCTAGGAGTTGGGCAGGCTGCCCAAGAGATTTGTGAAATTTATGTATAGAGGAGCTGATTGTTGCCCAGATTTGTAAAAATCCTCGGGTGAACAACCTGCTACTGGGAAAATTTTCACAAATCCTGCTGGGACGGTTGGCTAGAAGGATTGTGCAATCTTGGCGCCTAGCAAGCTGTCAGAGAGGATTGCGCAATTCTTGGAGAGAAGGTTGGTTTCCCTCCATAAATGCACAATTTTCAAGGGGAATTTGCTCAGCCTGAAGTTGGACCAAGTCCGTGCGAGCATCCTGTGAGGAGAATGAATCAACTGTGATCGACAGGCTTAAGCTTGAGTACTTGACGAAGCAAGACAAAGTGTTGTGTAAGGTTGGTAGGGAGGCTCCAAAACAGGCTAAGAAAAAATTTTGGAGTGTGGTTGTAGCTGCTATAACACTTGGCGACACACTGGTAGAACTCCAACTCTCTGAATGGACCTTGTTCGTGAAAAGCAAATCTAACACCTCCGGAAGTATTGTTCATTTTTCAGCTCATCTTGGTTTCACACTCAATTGATTGTAAGATGTAGCATCTTCTAAGCCCTCGATTGAGACATATTCCAAGCCAAGGAAACACAGTTGTTTCGATTGGCGTTGAGGGGTATATAGGTGCACAAGTAGTATAGTCGTGAGAGTCTTAATTTCATCTCTGGTGTTGCTCCACTACCCATAGGCCTGGACAATACCCCGGTGGAGTCACATAGGAACACAAGCATGGCTCCACTTCCAGCAAGCTTGGTCACTACCCTGGCGGAGTTACTTGCATCACCTCCCTACACAGGAAGCCTTTCTCTTCTTTCACCTTATTCATTTTTCATTTTGAATTTTTGACTTTTCATTTTTTTTTTTGACTGTGCATAGCACTTATTTATTTCAGAGGCAGAAGAGGGATCCCAACTTATTGAGAGCAGAAGAGGTTGTTCCTGCAGAAAAGTAGTTAATTGTATCTCTGACGTACCTACTAAGGTTTTCCCTTTACCTTACTCTACTTGACTGAGCTGACAAGGGTTAACCCAAAAACAATCGATTAGAGAAGGTGACACTAGTTAGCACGCAAGCGTTGTGTTTACACCAAGGTTCACTTCGAACAGTACATATTTTCCTTCGACGTATCATGGACTAAAATTAACATGCTCATCATACAGAGGAAAGATGACAGATAACCAAGTAGTGATAGTTGTACAAGCCCTCTTGTACGTTACCAAGCTTGCTTCAAAAGTCATACATGGTTTCATGTAGAACTAACCTATGAACGAAACAAGTGAATGAACTAACAATCAATAAAGAAAAGCAAGAGCAGAAGAAAAAATGAAAGTGAACCAAGTAAAAAAACAAGTAAGCAAACAAACAAACAAACACAACATGTAAGCAAACAAGCATGCAAGCAAACACTACTCCTACACCTACACTAACGTTACATGGGCCTGATCACGTGAAGTGATACTTCCAATGCAGCCACTGGAACATTGGTAGATCCATGTTGGTGAAGGCTTGGTCCGCAAGCTACCCAATTGTGTGAACCAGCAAGTAAGAAATATATAACAATGAAGACAACCACACTTCATGGTTCAAAGTGCCCATGGGACATAAGTGAGTGCATGTGCATGACAGGCAGTCTGCAAACTTATCATGGTGTTGTGTGACACTACATGCAATTTTGAAGCATAAGCACACTCTTGACTGTGACATGAAAGCAAACAAAAGAATCAAAGATAACTTGCGTCGCGCATGAATACTTGTAATGTAATACTTCTCCAATGCATGAGAAATGGGATCGTGTATTTCGAGTGGGGGAAGTAAAATATGAGTGTTGAATTGATCTTGAGTGCATACAAATGAGTGATGAGGAGCCTTGAGTGTTTGAATAATTTCTTGATCAGAAGCAAAACCAACCTCAAGACAGTGAGGGCCTGACATAACCATCAACTTGGGTTGAAGTGCCTCAACGGTCTGTGGAGTTTCAACTTCATTGATAGATGGATCTCCATAAACCAGTGGCTTAGACGGATTAACAATGAGTGAATCAATATCGTGATCGGATGATGAGGTGAAGATATCACGACAACCAAGATCAAAAACTTTAGGATGTTGGTCGGCATCCTCATGGTTGGATGAATCACACAAAGGGGAAGATGAAAAGTGAATAAACTCATCCTCTGTGTTTCCGGAAAAGACAGATGAAGGATCAAGTAGATTTTTAATGAGTAACTTATCCTCTCCATTGTCGAATGATGGACTAACATCCGGTGAGTCCTGCGAGTGATCAACAATGGGTGCATACGTGGATGAAGATACACACTCAAAATCATGGATGGCGGGTTCACCAAAGAGGTTAGGAAATAATGGAGGGGACTCAAATAGAAGGGAGTCATCCTTCGCCGAGTGTAGATGTTCAAGCTCCCACTCATACTCTTCATGAATGATAGTGTATGTTTGTTGTGCAACATGGACTCCATCAATGGGTTGTTCCTCATTCACAATAACTGAAGAGTCTTGAATGGATGAACACAAGGCAGCATCATCCGAAGGAACACCTGAGTGCGAAGACGGAGGTCGAAGAAAAGAATGCATATGAGAACTCGAAGGACTCACAACCAAATCTACGTGAAAATCAAGTGGAGTGTTGTTGGGAGAGTGTGAAGGATGAACAGGTGTACAAACATGATCCTCAGCATCATTGGGCGATGGTGGAACTGTTGAATGAGAGGGAGGTGAAAAGTTTGTTTAGACAGTTCCTGCTCCCACATGAGATTATGCAATTCCATCAACGAAGAAGGTTGAGCGAGGCTTGATCTCAAGCTTTCTCTTGGGACGCGCAGATTTCTTAAGATAGTACCTGAAGCGTCCCAGAGATAAGGAAACTTCATCTCGCTCCTCGGAGATTGAAACTACAAGTCATGGAAGCGCTGCCTATAATCAATAACGGATTCATGAGGTGCCCTTCGTTGTTGTAATAGTTTTTGGTCAAGATAGTTTGGATCAAAATGATAGAACGTGTCTTCAATGAGATCATATAAGTGCTCAAATGAGTGCACGATGTTAGCTGGTAGGCTGAGCACCCAATGAAATGGAGATTCGTGAAGTGTGTATGCAAGCAGAAAACCAGCCTATTTGTTAGAAAACTCACCTTCCTCATAAATCATGAAAATAAAGTTATATAAGTGCTCAGGTCAAGCCACTTCGCCTTCACCATCATATGTGTGAGTGGACAAGAGATCAAAAAGCTTCCCCGAGATGGAGACAACTTCACTATTCGAAAAACACCTCGAGGGAAGAAGAGTGCAAGACTCCATAAAAGATACGCAAAGGTTCAAAACTAGATGAGAGGACACAGCTTGTCATCAGGCCCTCCTTCTAGCGCCGGAAATGTTGACGGTGCTGGAACCACCAACATGTCAAGGATCTCCCTAGTAGGAACTCCCAATTAGACCTCAGACTGTTTGGTGAAGGAGTCGCAGCAGTGGGTCGTAAGGTAATGCCTTAACCACAGTGTTGCACAGAGGCAAGTAGAATAACTCTGTCAGCAGCAAGGGTGTGACTGATGTAGTGAGTCAAGGAAGGTGTATGAGAGGTTCCAACACTTCGAAGGGGGAAGGAGGTGAATGTGAGTTCCAAGTTGAAATGGATCAGTTCAAACTCGGTTAGGAACACACAACACAAAGGACATGCACAGCTTCTGGTGGAGCAGTCCACTCAGATGCGGCAGTCACATCATACAAGGTAAGATAACACATACAACACTCATGGATCAGTCCAAGACGAGTGTGACAGTTGTTATAGCAAGGTTCAAGTGAAAGTCCTGTCTGATTTCGGGCATAGCAATCGACACGGAGGGTGACAGCATTAACAACATATGCAACACATTAACAACAAGATTCATATAATTGCATGTGAATCAGTTCATACACAAATACATAAGTTAAACAACACATATCATTAAAGCAACCGGAGCAATCCAACTACAATAACAACATATGCATGAAAATGTGTTGGCTCTTATTATATAAAGAAGTGTGAGTCACAATCATACAATACATCCATGTAAACCTGCTAGCCCCAACAGTGGAACGTTACAGCCACATCTGCCTACTCCTCTAAAGAGATGTACTAGCTTTGTGCAATGGAGAAACCAAGGCGAGTTACAATATTTTCCAAGCCTTCTTCAAAATAGTCTTAGTAGAAGCTTAGCTAACCAAAAGCCTATACAATGAGTTATGAGGGACTATTTATAGAAAAGGGTGGGGTGACCCTTGACATTCCCCTTTGTGACAGTTCAACTACCCTCATGACTCTTCACCTACTCTATGACTATTGCATCCAATTGTTGACACTTGACTTACACTTGACATGACTCAACATTACAATGCACATGTACTCATGTGAGATAACATGGCTTGAGCAAGCCTTGAAAGACATCACTGACACTCAGTTCGTTGTGGTGAGACCAACTCTTTGACATGCTTGCAATGGTGAATTTGGTGAGTTGATGCCAAGCTTGGTTGTCTGTGATGGTGTGTATGCACCTCATGGTGACATCTTGTTGACGCGAACTCTTGCTTTCATTGCAACCGGTGCATTGGTTCGTCCCCTTCATCCAACTCATCTGCTAACATGCGCATGGTCTTCTCGGGTGCGGCTGAACTAGAAGCACAATGATGTATAATGTCTGTGTTGATCTTCAAGTGTGTGATGGTGGTCATGCATATCAACTTTCTGAAGTATCCGTTCGGCTCCAATTGGACTTGCTTCTTGTCTTCACCTTGGTGAGTGTGGTGAATCGGTTAGATTGCATGTGTGTGCACAAGGAAATGCATGTTGTTGAATCCCTTGCATGCCATCAACCACACTTCTCTCCATGTCTACTATGTGTTAGTTGTTGGGATGGATCTTTAACTTGTTCGGCACAATTTCATCCATGAGCGCATGTTGCGCCCAATGTTGTTCTTGATCCTGCTGCAACTCATTCATCTGTCTACACAACTTCATGTTCTTCCTGAGTTACTTCTTTAGAACATGCAACTCCTTCTTTGTTACATCTTCTGCCTCTGCACAATCTTCATGTCATGCCATCACTCCATAGCTGGAGTCTCCAAAGTTGCTTTCATCATCAATGGACTTGCTTGAGCTTGCAACCTTGTTCCGCCTCCGTGTTGTCAACAACCTTCCTCTTGCATTTGATGCATTTGGTATGTTGTCTTCAGCTGTTGCTCATGATGTTAATTGTTATGATGCTCCCTCTTGATTTCCTTGTCTACAAACAGCTTGATGTCTTCGTGAGTAGGCAAGCTCATAGACACTTGATCGACTACATCCCCAAGCATGCTCTGAATGGTGTCCTTGCCTCTGCTCTTCTAGAAACCATTGTACCTGTACTGTTGAGAGGCAAATGAACACCTGTGATACCTGGAGACATGGAAACACTCATATTGAGCAATCAGTTAATTGAAAACCAAAATGAACATTAGAACTAACTTGCAACATACCTGGGTGAATGATCATGAAGGTTGCACAATTTCGGTCGAGAGGTGGGGAGATCGACTACCAAGACTGCTCAAGGCACAATCTAGATTGCTCGGAGAATGGCTAACTGCTGGAATTGTGCAATACACAGTCCAGTCAGGTTCTTGAATGTTGGGATTGCGTAATGCGCAATTCCATCTGGGAAGGACTGTTGGCCTAGGGACAAATCTACGCAATTTCTTGGGCCAAGCAGCCATTGTCCTCCAGAAAAGCGCAAAATAGTCCTGGAGGCCAGTGTCAAGTAGGAATGTGCAAATATGGAGAGGAAGGTGAGCCTTCCTTTCCCAGATTGCGTAATGCATCCTTGGTGAAGGCAGAGCCCAGGCCAAGGTTGGCCTAACTCGCCAACGGGCCACTAAAAGCAAGTCAGTGAATGCACGGTGACATTAAGTGATAGCAAAAGTGATTGACAGTGCATGCAAAACATGAATGAAATATTCAGCAAATATATTAACATGCATGTGGGTGAGGAAGTTCGTCGGATGGGTGAACGTCCGTGCAAAACAGTTTCATGCATGCGACAATAGTGAGATAGCAATGAAAACTAAAACATAGCTAGGAAAAGCTAGTATATATGTAAACGATAGCAAGCATTCAAAGAAATCAAGCAAACAATACTTCCTCAAGAGAAAACATGAAAAGCGACAGAAATGCAGCACACAAGGCATGGGAAGCGGGCTTACCCCAAAACAGCTGAGATGAATGTGTTAACTACCCCTATATGTTATGTGGGATGCCAGAGTTGTAAGGTTGATGTGAGGAATAAGCTCTGTAGCATTCAGTTGATGTGTTTTGATAACATCGAGGTTGTGGCGCGCATGCCACGAATCTAGGGGAAGTGACACTTGGTTGGATGTTTCAGAATTTCTCCTTGCATGTAACCTCCAACTACTAAACATAGATCCCTGAAACAAGGCATGCCTTTGCATGGTGCCTTGGGAGAAGAAGCCCATGCCTGCAAGTCTGTTTTCCTCAGTCATGGAGGGAACCGGTCAACTCAGCTGCACATCCAAGAGACTACTCCGCTCCTAGAGAAAAATGTGCATTTCTGGCTAGGAGCTGGGTTGGTTTCCCAGAAGATTTGTGTAATTTCTGGGTAGAGCAGCTGACTGCTGCCCAGATTTGCGCAAATCCTGGGATGAAGAGCTTGCTGCTGGGAAAATTTGTGCAAATCTTGCTGGGAAGGTTAGTTGTCAGGATTGCACAATCCTGGAGCCCAGCACGCTGTCAGAGAGGATTGCACAATTCCTAGAGGGAAGGTTGGTTGCCCTCCAGAAATGCACAATTTTCAAGGGGAAACTACTCAGCCTGCAGCTGGACCAAGTCCACGTGAGGAGCCTGTGAGGAGAATGGACCAACTGTGATCGACAGTCTGGCTTTGTGTGAGGAAAACGTTGAAGCTTGAGTACTTGACGAAGCAAGATAAGGTGTTGTGTAAGGTTGTTAGGGAGGCTCCAAAACAGGCACTTTTACTGTAAATGCAAATGATGAAACAGCTAGGCTACAGGTTACAGACACACAACACAAAGACAATATAGACATAACCAGAGGAACGAACAGAGAGTCATAGCCACATAAAAAGTTTCGCTGCAAATACAAAATAACTGCGAACTATTCGTTTGAAGCCACCCAGGCCATCCCTCGTGTATTTCAAAAAAGTTGTGATCTGTTAAAGGATCGGATAAACATCTAAACGAAAAATCCTGAGATGCTTTTTCTTGAAATTTTCGTTTTTCTTGAAATTATCGTGCATACTAGTTGGGTAAAATATTGAGATTCTTTTCAAGAAATTCTCTTCACATCCACATCATCTATCCACGTCAGGGGAAAAATTGGAATGTTTGGGCTTCAATTTGAATTTGAATTTAAGGTGGAACCTTTGATAGTCGGTAAATAGTACTTTACGTAACTTGGCGCACTTTAAGTAATCTTGGCGTAGGCCTTTTCTGGTCCTCTACTTTTGGTGGTCACGCATTCAATATAATTGACAGTGTTCATTTCTTTACCTTCAATAACAACCTCATCTATTTCCAAGCCATCCCTAGTGTATCTCAAAAAAGTTGTTCTCCATTAAAGGAGCGATCAACGTCTATAACGCTCTGCAAAGTGCCCTGTATATTGTGTGTTTTAATTTGTGTGCCCTCTATGCTCTTTCTCATGTTAGAGTTGTCTGTTAAAGGCACATATTATATTGTGTGTTAATTTTTGTGCGCTCTGTATATTGTGTGGCATATGTGTGCTATGTTTTTGCTATTGTGTTTTCTGTTGAATCTATGGGAGGAAAGGAGACGAGATTAGGGTGCATTATTATGAAGTGACGATCAAGTTCACCTCACTGTGCTTCTCCAATATTGTTCACCTCACCGAAAGTCTAGACTAGGGATCGAACTTACAAGGTACGGGGTAATGGCAGTAGCCAAAATTCCTTTAAATTTCTGTAGGATCAGGATATAAGTCCATAAAATTTGCATACATCTTTGTTCACTGGATATATTGCAATCTATAATTTAATTTTAAAATTATTTTCCTAATTTTGAAAGACATCTTTTGTTCTCTGCTTTTACTTCAAACTTGGGCGATGTCTGTGATTTATCCTTAAATTAAATAATTGAAGGCTTAATGAAATATTTCCTTTCTTGTTTATGTTATTTGACTTAATCTTAAATTAAGTGATAGATGCTTAATGAAACCATCCTCTCTATTGTCGTGTTCCTTTTTAATTAAATAACCAATGCTTAAAGAAATAATTATCTCTGATTTTATTACAAATTATTCCCACTGTCTGCAATTTACCTATAAATCAAATGACTAAAGGTTTAATAAATTATGTTTCTCTAGCTTTACTACAAACGATTGGGCCTTGTGTGATTTATTTGGGCCTTGGGTGATTTATTTGTATTTATTTAATTAAATAAAGGTTCGAAGAAATTTTCAATCTCTTGGAGAGATTTTTTTGATTTGTCCATAAATTAAAATTTAACTTGCTCACGGCTTGAATGATCTTAATCATGTAGGTTTATTGCAATATTTTGGTTCATTTGCACATTTTCAATGTGATTTATCTGTGCAGGACATACATACGGTAATCTTAAAAGGATCTTTATCTTGGAATTTATAGCAAATTTCTTGAGTCTTAGATGCAATTTTCACCCTGGTTTGCTCTCACCTTAAGAAACCTTTGCTTGATGCATTGCTTAGGTCTTCTGTTGGAGTTTTGCATCAAGAGAAAGCCGAATTCGGTGGGAAATCATCATGTCAAAAGCATAGTGCTTCTTCCATTTTAATGTGAGATCTGTGAGGCTATTTCATTTTATTAAAGGAAATAATGCTTTCATTTTAATGTGAAGATGTGTAAGCTTATTTCATTATGTTGAAGAAGTATTGCACTCTAAGGATCTCTCCATTTCTTTATCTCCTACCACAAGTGCTCTGTCTCTCTTGTGTTAGTTATGTGTTAAAAGGCACCCTGTGTTGTAACTTATGTGCTCTTTGTGTTCTTTCTGGCAATAGAGTTGTGTGTTAAAATGTGCCATGTATATTGTGTGTTAATTTGCATATGCCTTGTGCTCTATATATTGTGTGGGGTCTGTGTGTGGAATGTTTTTGCATTTATGTGTATGTTTGGAGATCTGTTTTATTTTTATCTATGATAACTGAGAAAAGAAACTATATCAGGGTGCATTATTACGAAAGTGACAACGAAGTTGTCGCCGCGCTTTTCGAAGATTTTTCACCTATACGTACTAGGGATTTTGAGTTTTGTGGTTTGTCCGTAAATTAGATCATTTAGATTTACTGCAAAATATTGGTTCATTTTCACATTTGCAATGTGATTTACATGCGAAGCATATATTGTCATCTTAGAAAGAATTTTTACCTTGGATTGCTACATGTTTTCCATATAATTTATTCCTAAAATTGTCTAAATGAAAATTAAAAGAAACCTTTACTATTTAAATTGTGATTTATTTGTAAATTCCTAATCTAAACCTCAATGAAACCTTTCATATCCATAAGCAAGTGCTTTCTCTGAATTTTTGTCGTGATTGGATCTCACCTTAAGAAAACTTTGCTAGTTTCATTAACGCTAAATTGTTAAGAGAATTACTAATTCGATGGGAAATTAGTGTCATACACTTACTCTACTTTCAAGTTAAACCTATTTTAGTGTGTGAAATAAATATTGGTTTCATTTTAATGTGAGATATGTAAAACTATTTCATTTTATCAAAAGAATAATCCTCAAAATCTAGAATGTTGTAAGTTATCGTTTGTGAGTGCAGTTATTTATAACTGGTTTCTATGTCAAATTTTTTATAACTTCTTATCTTTCTTAATGAGCATGAAACATTTTATGGTTCTTAGTTTTGAAGTTTTCAAACTCTAGTCGTGTTCTCTCCCCACAAACATAGATTCTTTCTATGATTAACTTAAATAACTGAAGGCTTCAAAACTTTCCTCTTTTGTTTCTGAAGTAATCATTCTCTCCAATTTTGCTGCAAACTATTGGCAGGTTCTACATTTTACATGTAAATTTTCTTAGCCAGAGCCTCTAAAATTTTCTTTAGCTTGTCTTAGTGCAAACTATATTGCCTCATTGTGTGAGTTATCTGTATTTTATTAAATAACTAAATAGTCAAGCAAATCTCATCACTCCTCTTTTGTTTCACTGCAAATAATCTTGTGATTTATTGGTAAATTAGCTTGTTTAAAGCTTTAAAAAAATCTTGATTATATAGATTTATTCCAAAATATTGGTTAATATGTTCATTTTTCTGTATGATTTACCCATAAAGAACACACTCTAACCTTAAAAAGGATAGTTATTCTTGACAAATTAGTGTTTTATTTGCAAATTTTCTATATAATTTATAGGTAAAGTACCTAAATAAAAAGAAATATTTTTTTTATTTGGGATTTATATAGCAAGGGTCGCAACTTGCACAGACAAATGAAACTACACCCGTACAGGTAGTAGACTCATCAGAACAACTAGCATTAGGCAGACAGGGTGAACCATCGCAAGAGCAAAACTTCGCTCAAAAGATAGAGTGAGCACTTGAACAGATGGATATAGATATGGAGAAATAGGAGTTAGAGCAAGACATTGACCTCATGCCTCATCACCAAGAGGTTGACCCACCAACTTCACCACATCCAGAAGAGGAGAAATTCCCAAGAGACCAAGGAAATGTTGAGATCCTTGGAGATCAGCCGAAAGGAGGGATGCACAACATCTCATTCAACGAGTCTCAACATAGAGTTCTGCAATATCGCATAGTGTCGACACTGGATGATCATACATCAACTACGCAGTTTGAGGATCGAGTGATCATATCTAACATGCACAAGCATCTAGCAGAATTGGCCGATGCTACTAGAGTATATGCTGAAGCCACTAGCTCTAGTGTTCGCTTCCTAATAGCTAAGAACGAGCGAATGGCTAAGGAGCTACAGACGGCCAAGCAAGGAGGAGAATTGGTTACAGCCTCCGCCCAAGCAGAATTGAAGAAGGCAATATTGAATGAAGTATTTTCCCTTGACACAGTCATGCGGGCGTTGTATTCCAAGTTTGGTACCATGCATAAGGTTGTCGTCCATCTCAACAGTTGGCAACAGAGATGTTCTATAAGAGCATGTATCCTGTCGAACATGTATGTTGTTGTTGATTACATGCAAACATGGACGATGAGATACAAGGGAGCCCATTACACTTTCCTAAGATGATGAAGCCTAGAGCCGGTTAGCTAAAGGCATGCATCCGGAGTCAAATCTGGAACTATGAAGATCTCCCATAGTTCATCACTAATCTATAGGCTTCCCATGCACATGTATTCAAGAGTATGGATGTTGTTGTGCTTGCACATGCGATCCCATCTATTGGGACACTCACCCAGGTGAAGATAAAGGAAGAGGTATGACTGAAGCTTGACTCGTACTTTGACGAGTTGGTGTGCATAGCCACCAGCCTAGACTTGTCAATTAGAGCAGACACCATGCATAAGTATGTTGTTGGTCCGACCGCACTCAAGACGATGATGCACATGCTATTAGACGAGTCAGACAGAGGATCCCAAGAAGTTTACCCGGATGCTATGGAGGCAATATTTCATTTCCAGAAAGATGTCACCTTAGAGTACACGAACACCATCGCAGACTATCGAGCTTGACATCAGTTTTCTACTGTCAACCACCGTGAGGATGTCGAAGAGTTGGTCTTCCAACAGTTTTCTGATTCATAGTGATGTCTTGCATGGCTTGCTCAAGCCATTTTGTCTCACATGGGTACATGTGCATTGTAATGTAACATCTTTTCAAGTGTAAGTTCAAGTGTCGATAGTTGGGTGTAATAGTCATAGAGTAGATGAAGAGTCATGAGGGTAGTTGAACTGTCACAAAGGGGAATGTCAAGGTCCACCCCACCCTTTGCTATATATAGTCCCACATAACTCATTGTAGAGGATTTTTGGTCAGCCAAGCTTCCGATAGGACTATCTTAGAGAGAGCTTGGACAGTATTATAACAATCCTTTGCTTCTCCACTATGCAGAGCTAGTATATCTCTTTGGAGGAGCAGGTGGCAGTGATTGTAACGTTCCGTTGTTGGAACTAGTGGTTGGACATGGCTGTATTGTATGACTAGAACTTACACTTCGTAATATAACAGAGCCAACAGGTTTCATGCATATTTCATATTGTATTTTAGCTATCTTGTTTACTCTAAATGATATTTGTATTTTTTTGCTTACGCATGCATGTGTAGCTATTTTTTGTATATGTATGTATGAATCTTTCTGAAATGTGTTGTTTGTTTAACCATCACTTTTGATTGCTAGCTTAAGTTCCTTTCATGTTGTGATGCATCTTTGCTCGTGTGTTCCCTTCTTAACTACGTTCTTTCACACATTTCCAAGGGGTGCATTCACCTAACCTTCTGTGTGTTAGAACCGCTCATGCACCTTCCTTTACTTACTGCATATATCACACCCTTGCTACCAACATGGACATCTTACTTGCCTTTGTATGAAACCTTGGTCAAGGCAATACCGTACGACCCACTGCTGGGACTCCTGCACCAAACGGTCTGAGGTCTAATTGGGACTTCTTACTGAGGAGATCGCCTGACATGTTGGCGGGTCCAGCACCGTCAACAGAATTGTAGTAAAACCAGTAACACCATTTTTCTTCAACAAATGAAGGTTTTCATAGTTCAAGTATCCAAATCTAGCATACCATAAAAGACTTTATGGAAATGTACCTTCATCATAGTGAGAACTATATGAAAAGTCTTGTGCACAAGTAAAGGTACCTTGCAACTTTAGAAGTATTTCTTCTTCTATCCCTGTCATGACAAGTGAGTAATCTGATGCTTTTCTAACCTCAACATTGCCATCAAATATATGAATGGAGTGTCCTTGCTAATGGATGTGGATCAAAGACAACAAGTTTCTCCTCAGCTCTGAGTGATATAGAACATCATTTAGAAAGAAATTCTGGAAGACTATGCAGTTTGAACCTGATGGTGCCCAGCACTAATTGCTTGAGTTTTGACTTGTTTACAAAATATAATTCTACAACATTGTCAATGAACTCTTCAAAAAAAATCTCTCCTAAACGTCATGTGGCAAGTTGCTCCTGAATCAAGAAACCAATCATCTTTCCATGAAGCAAATGAAGCATTAAACAAGCAACATTGTCAATGAACTCTTCAAAAAAATATCTCCTAAAGGTCATGTGGCAAGTTGCTTCTGAATCAAGCAACCAATCATCTTTCCATGAAGCAAATGAAGCATTAAACAAGTCTTCATTTGCTCCATTGTTACAATGTGCCAAAACATAATCAGTAGATGCAGGTGCTTTACCTTTCCCCTTGTCATTGGTTTTACCTTTCCCTTCATTTATTTCCTACTCAATTTTGTCCCAAGAAACTTACATGTGGATGCATCATGTCAATCTCTATTTCAACATATGCAATGAACATCATACATTTCTCCTTGAAACTGTTTGCCCCCCCTTCCTCTAAAACTCATTCTTCCTCTTCCTCTACAGCCACCTCTTCCTCTGGAAGAGTCTTGTGCATGATTATTCTCCTTTTGTGCAAGGCATACAACTTCTTCAGTAGATTGAGGAGTTGTCTTCTTCCCAGAATCCTTCTCTCTTTCAACAAATTTCTTCTCAAGGGAGTCAGAGGTGATCTCCTTAAGTTGGCCACTTGCTTGCAAAGATTCAAGATAATGTGAATAAGTGGGATATAGTGCCTTGACAT
Source organism: Pinus taeda (assembly GCA_000404065.3). NCBI lineage: Eukaryota > Viridiplantae > Streptophyta > Pinopsida > Pinales > Pinaceae > Pinus > Pinus taeda. Next base: position 79,625 of record APFE031395052.1, read on the forward strand.
AAGCTATGAGAGGGATATCTATCTCAACACCAGTGGCCTTTCTATCATGTATAATTGATATTCTTCTAGTCCTAAGGCAAGAGGGTCATCATTTTTCAATTCAAGGTTGAACAACTTAATCATCAGTTTAACAACTTCAAGTTCAGAGTGTGAGTCATACAATCCCTTCAACTTCTTTAAGGATTCAAAAGCATTTGAAAATGGAAAAATATGTCGACTCAACTATTCATTTACAGATGTTGCAATCAAGGCGTAGGCCTTGGCTATTCTTGTTTTCCCAAATGGCAAGTTCCTTATCTGAGGTGGGCATTTCAGGTGCATTGTCTCCTTCTCCTACACAAACCCCTTTCCACAACTGATTGAAAATGAGGGTGTGTTCTATCTTTCGGGACCACTCAGGATAATTCTTTTTGTGAGTGAGAACTACTCCCACTATAGATATGAGTGAAAGCATCATAAAAAAAAAAACTTTATTCACAACTTTATTTGGTATATTTCACTCTTTATTATGCAAATAATCAATACTTTAAATATATGACTTATATGATGGTCCCTTCCCTACCATATAACCATTCCATACCATATATTCATTAAAAATAAAAGCTCAACAATAAATGCATCACACCACAACCTCTCTTTTTTTTAATTCCATTATTTACCACTCGATAGAAAGATCTTAACACAAAGCCAAATAGGCATTCAAATTGACTCACATAATTCATAGATAATATTATATAAATATATATATATATATTATATATATATATTATATATAATATATTATATATATATAAATATATATATATATATATATAGATATATATATATGTCAACAACTCAGTCAACATGTAAGGAGTCGACATACCATTCAGAATCGACCTGTGCGTTAACCATTTTAACCGACCTAAGGCTTTCCACACAGACACAATCATAGCGACCTAGTCACTCCACGCAAAGGCTTTCCAAAAATTTCACATACAAAAAAAAATCCAGTCGCACCACTTTCTGGAGTGAGTCTATGCCGCAGTTCAGTTGGGCAAATTCGTTTTGTGCTTTGCGAACATAAGTGTATCAGTTGAGCAGTGGGTTTACTAGTTCAAGAAGTGAAGCACTCTACCTTTTTACTGGACCAGAACGAGATAAAAAGTGGATCTACAAGTGTACCTAAAGTTGCTAGAGTCATTGGTCATGGAAAGGGAAAGGGCATAACAAATGTAGAAGAGACCGTAAACCACAACAATTTATGGAGTGGATATTTGACAAGGGAATTGGATTGAATTGTAATAGTAGGCGAGACAACAAGTGTTGAGAAAAGAGGGTGTGGTGTTGCATGGAAGAGATGGGATCTGGTGAGGATGAGCTACAACAAGGCCTCAAATTCAACCCAAATTCCAACATCATGGTCACCACATACAACATGTGTTTGCTAAAAACTTTCATGACATCGTTGCCCGCACCAAATCTCATTGCAAGATCGGCCTCCTAGCTACTCTTCTCTGAGAGGACGAGGCCATAAATGATCCAGAGATATTTTTTTCTGAGTTGCAGAGGTGTCCGTTATGAAAAAATATGCAAAACAGAGGCACGAAGGAGTTACAAGGGCATAAAGGAAGCCAAAAAGGGGCTGGCTATGATACCATGTTATGCCAAGAGGTAACTCCTCAAAGTGAATTATGTCTTTGCATTAAGATGGATCACATATAGTACTTAGATAAGTAATATATATAATATATATATATATATATATAAATATATATAGTATGCATGAGAGAGAGACTCATGGTCACCACATACAACATGTGTTTGCTAAAAACTTTCATGACATCGTTGCCCACACCAAATCTCATTGCAAGATCAGCCTCCTAGCTACTCTTCTCTGAGAGGACGAGGCCATAAATGATCCAGAGAGATCTTTTTTTGAGTTGCAGAGGTGTCAGTTATGAAAAAATATGCAAAACAGAGGCACGAGGGAGTTACAAGGGCATAAAGGAAGCCAAAAAGGGGTTGGCTATGATACCATGTTATGCCAAGAGGTAACTCCTCAAAGTGAATTATGTCTTTGCATTAAGATGGATCATATATATATAAATATAATATATACAGACATACATACATACATATACATGGAGAGAGAGACTCTTGGGTTTCATCTCCCAATGTCTCTTCATCTTCTAATTCTCCTTATTTTCTATTTACAACATTTACATGGATTTACCTAATCCCAAAGATTATTTGCCAACAATTAACAAAAAGTAAAAAGGAATAAAATAAGAAAGAGTTAAATTAAGAAAAATATTAATAATTAAAACTTAAAATAAAGAAATAAAATTTGGCATGCTGGCACATGGAATGTGATCATGCATATCCCTTTCCATATCTTCGTTTATTTAATAGACGATGAGGAGTATGAGATTCATTCATTCCTTCATCCATTATCTGAGGAGAAAAGTGTTGCGAGACAAAGGATTCCCTAACACTAGTACGTTGATTGAGGGCTCAGGGGTGGCCATTTGTAGAAAGATTATGTGCATTTGAGCCTATGGTTGGGTGGAGAGTCGTCCCCAAAACTTTGTTGCAGTTATCAGGATTCAAATCGCTACAGGTAAGTTTTATCTACTCATATTTTTAGCAATTCTATGCTAATTAGTTGAATAGTTGTGTGTTGGTTATAAATTGCATAAGTGATCTAATTACTTGTATATTTAAATTGTGGGTTGTTACATTTGGTATCAGAGTATAGGTTTCAACTCTATTGGACCTTTGGATTTTTATATCTTGTTTACTAATAATTATCAATGATATTTCTTTTTATTTTACGTATACATGTTTGGAACTCATAATTATTTTGTAAATAAAATAATCATTAAATATATATAAACCCTAGAATACATGTCTAAATTTTGTTATAGAATCTTTATGTGGATAGAATCATAACTTTAATGATGGTATATGAGCCTTATTATTAGAATGGTAAAAAACACATTGATGAAAGGAAAAATAATACATATATCTAATATTTTAGATGAGAGCTAACTTATTAAGGATTTTGCATGGAGGGGTGGGGGTTTGGGGGGGGGGGATGGTTTTGCAGTGTAAAAATGTCCGTGTTGTCGATTCATACACAAGAATTAGGGGCATGGGTATTTTATATTGTAGTTTACAGGCAGGGGTCTCCGAGGCTAACAACAACTTCATATGTGGAATAGCTCAACAAGAGGCAGGGTTAGTGTCGTTAGCGGTATAGACTCCCAAGATGAGTGTGTCAGAAGCAGGTAGCATTGATTGCAGGGGTGGTGTCGACGACGAAGTAGCTGGAGTTTCGGGGAGGATATTCAAAACATGGAGATTAATGTAGTAGATTACTCGGTGGAAAGATATGAGGGATATCTGATCTGGTCAGTTCCTTCACCTTAACACTCCGAGTTGGTTTCTCATATCACAACTGACACACCGGAGACAAATTCTTTTCTTTCCTTCTCAAATACCATGGGAATATCTCCATTTTTCCCTAATTTAGGATTAGGGGTGATGCAAAGTTCAAATCTCGAAACATTAGGGTTTTCAGGCTATCTAATTGAAGGTAGAGAATGGCCTCTTTCTCGGGGTCCTAATATCAATATTGTTGGAATATCGCTCGAGGCACTGAACTTTGCAGAAGGATGTTTTGTTCAGCCGAGCATTAGAGGGGTATTAGTTGTTGAGGGTTTCACAACACCTGAAATACTCATAAACTTAGAAAATAATAATAGTTTTATTAATTAAATATTTAATCAATTAGGGGGAAGACTTTCCTTTTTAACAATATTAACAATTTCTCATTAATGTTATTTCATTAAATATAATTAGCAATGTTTTATTAAACTTAGTATCCTATCCTTAATTCTTTAACGTTCATTTTAATTACGTTATTCATTTTTCTCTATCGTTCATTTTCAGATCGTTGTGCATCTCTGCAATATATATCAACTTGTATGGATTAGCACTTTCATCATAGTCCTGATGATGAACGACACTAAGTGGTTTGAAATGCATTGACCCAAAAATATGAAATTTGATTTACTAGAAGAACTATCTTGAAAAAACACTATGAATCACAGAAGTTTGCATTCAAAAAAAAATAGTTTTGAGGAATGAGTACTTTAAAGTCTGTGAAAATAGAGTGGAAAACCCCATCAGTGACTGGGACAATGTCGATGAATGAATCTAATATGAGGTTGACCAAAAAGGAGGAACGACGTGATGCACTTAAGTTTTTTTTTTTGGAGAATCCAAATTTGATATATTATTCCAATAAATTATACCCAAATTTTTAAACCCAAAAATAAAATATTTTCCAGATCTAATTTTATGAATAACAATACACTTAGTTCACTAACTTTAGCAAAGCTAGAAACCATTTACACGAAAAAATTGACGCGGTGATTTACCTTGGAAACCCTAATGGGAAAACTAGCAAACAAGTGATTCTTTTATTTCAACCCATAGAGAAAATAAATCTGGAAATTATTACAACAATTTACAAACACGAACTTGTCCCAAAAATATGAGAAATTCACCCACATAAATCTCCCTCAAACTGTGTGCTAAAACATTCTGCACTAAGTATTTTTTTAGGAATGTATGACATGTTCATACGACAATATGGATTCTATGGAATTTGTACGGTGCGATACAGCAAGTTTTTACTATCCCGCTACTTGGAACTTCATGCCCAAAACATGTGTATGGCTTGCCTTGAAATGCATGCCCTAGCTCACCCTTCTTGTTGCCCCTCTAATTCCTCATGTTGCAATCATTTTTCCTCTTCCTCTTCATCACAAACCCTCACTATTTCATGTAACGTGTGTGTTGTAGCTAAAGGATTTTTTTCCTTATATATATTTTTGAAAGTCATTGGGGTAGAGAGATGGTATTATAATGTATGTTCACTTTATTAAAATAATAAATGATCCGGATTTAAATAGGAACGCAATAAAATACAGAGATAACCATATACACAAAGATGCAGCAGAAATAATACTTC
>APFE031395052.1:91539-107656 GCA_000404065.3 Pinus taeda
GGGGGGGGGGGGGGTGCTCTCCCCGAATCCAAAACCACCGAGGTGGGGGTCCGTATTACAAATATTATTAATAAAGGTGGTTTCGCATGATAGCAGGGCCACACATCCAAAGGATGACAATTCATGTGACTTGACAGACTGGTAAGCAACCACGTCAAATACATATATGCACAAATGGATGTATAGTGATGATGTCGTAGATTATGTGGACAACTATTGTGGAATTCCATGTTAGAATGACATCATTAATGAAATTACCAATTAAAAGACTTTGAATGGATTTTGGAGTTCGCACCCAAAAGAACACAAAGGCTTTGACAAAGTCAAAGGAGGGAAATGTACTATTATTCTATTGCAAAAGGGAAAGAATAGTGAGGCTCATGATGATGATTATTGGCCATCAAACAAGGAACCATTCACACTCCAAGTTTTGTATGTTGAGTTCCTAGCCAACATAATCTTCAAGGAATATTCATGGGTAGCTTCATTCACTTCTCTTTGTTCTTTTATAATGCTAAGCCAAAATATGTGAACCCATTCCTCAAGACCCTGTTAATTTAGATAATATGAGATTAATTGACCAGGAAACAAGCGTATATGAAACCCATTTCCACCTAGACCTATTTCAAGTTAGAGAAGAAGATTTAAATAGGTTTTCCCATAATTTCAAATCATACCTGTGAATCTAGTCTATGGTTTGTCACCATTCCTCAAGTGTATCACATCCTTGAGTTTATGGCCTAGTGTGATATGTCTTATATACCAAGTAGTTGAGCTATTGTTTCTAGGGATGGTCATGTTGTCCTTCAAATCTCATCTAAACATGTTAGTGACATGTTACGTTTTTGTTTATTGAAAACCCCCAGTCGCTCACACACAAAGGTGTAATTCAATTATATAAGGAGTTGTCAAAGGTTGAAAAGAAAACTATGTTGGGGTCCATGTTACCTATCAGTATCCTTATCTCAAAATTGGCCCCAAAATACCAATCAAACATGTTCTCAGAGATTGTTCAAAAATTTGTCTCTACCATTGCTTGTATTTTGGGCCTTGATGATATAAAAACTGTTGATGAAAAAGTCTTAGGATTTTTCAGCACTCTTTCATCCATAAGAAAGACAAATGTAAATTTTGATCTTGCTACACACCTTTTAGAATAAATTGATTTTCAGTTGTCTAAATTGAGGGATACAAGATACTTCAAGTATCCATCCTTTCTTGTGTACCTCGTGTTATATTCCTAGGTCACAAAATGTGTGTCCATCCTTTCTTGTGTATCTCATGTTATATTCCTAGGTCACAAAATTTATTGATTTTGAGCTTGTAAAGTTAAAATTCTAAGGGTGAGTAACAGTCAGTAGTATATTGAACTTCCATTATAAGTAGAAAGAATAACCATGAAAGTTTTCAGAGTATCTCACCTATTTTATGTCTATATAATTTAAAATTGTGCTTAATGAAGTTCCCTAAAGAGTTTTTCTAGAAATAAAGTAAATTTTACAATTAAGTCCTAATACAAGAGTGGGAGATTGGTATGTGTATAAAGACTACATTGAAATAAGAATATATGCTTCAAAAGTGCCTCCTTATCAGTTGCTCATATTCCTGCCTATTGGAATTTTTGCATTAGAATATATCTGGCAGAGGATAAATTTAGATCTTTTGCATTTTGTTCCAAGATAGCATGAGGTGAATTTTAAGCTTATGGGTCCATTCAATGTGGACACTAGATAAGCTTTCAAGACCATGGATCAAATGCTAGCCTCAATGAATTTTCCCAAAGGCAAAGTGTGGGCTTACGATTCACCCCATCTTATATCCAATAGAATATTAAAGTTTCAATCAGTACCATATGATCATAATAGCCAGTGTGATATTAAAAAACTAGAAAACAAGGATTCATGGGTTGAAAAAGAACCAGATTTAGAGAAATATATAGATATTGATTTGGGAGGTCAAAACATAAATATTAACACCCGTCATCTCAAAGAAAAATTCTCTAAAATGGGTATAATAGAGAAATTATATAATGAATCAAACAAACAATCTAGAAAGAGGCTAAGGTGTGAAGAAACAAAAGCAGCAATGGAGTTAATGGAGGTTTTAGGTCAGCCAGTGGGAGAAGCCATCTTGAGAGAGATTCATTTTTAATTAGAATTATTTAGTCCTATAGCAACTTCTTCCTCTGCAGTGGAATTAGAGAAAGGAGTATCCAAACCAAGAGGTCAGTTGGGAGACAAAATTTATTCACGGTTTGTAAGCATAAATGAGAAAAGTTTGAATATCAAAAAGGAATTATCATCTCAAGTATGGGCACAGACTACAACCTCATCATGGACCATATTATTATCTGCTATAGATTTTGAAAACAATCAATTAAAAATATCTCTTATACAACCCAACTCACAAGTTATATCAGCAAGTGTACATTTCCAAGCCATTAATATCTCTATGATTTTGAAGGACATCAATCTATTGGATGAGATTGATTTACATAGACATATAACATAAGTACTATATAATGACTTGGATAGCACTGCTTTGGATATGAACAAAGCTAAAATTTTAGTTTCAAAGGTCACCAATAAGCTCGAACAAGAAAGAGTCTCCACCATAGTGAAACAAACAAAGATAGAAGAGTTATGTTGATGGTGTTGGATCCGCCAACATGTCAAGGGGATCTCCCTGGTAAGAAGTCCCAATTAGACCTCAGAACGTTTGGTGTAGGATTCCCAGCAGTGGGTCGTAAGGTAATGCCTTGATCGCGTGTCGCACAGAGGCAAGTATAATAAATTTGTCAACGACAAGGGTGTGAGTGATGCAGTGAGTCAAGGAAGGTGTATGAGAGGTTCCAACACTTAGAAGTGGGGAGGAGGTGAATGTGAGTTCTAGGTTGAAAGGGACCATTCCAAACTCGGTTAGGAACACACAACACAAAGGACATGCACGGCTTCTGACAGAGCAGTCCACTCGGATATGGAAGTCACATCATACAAGGTAAGATAACATGCACAACACTCACGGATCAGTTCGAGATGAGTGTGATGGTTTTTATAGCAAGGTTCAAGTGAAAGGTTTGTTTGATGTCTAGCAGAGCAGTCGACACAGATAGTGACAGCATTAACAACATATGCAACACATTAACAACAAGATTCATATAATTGCATTTGAATTAGTTCGTACACAAGTACGTAAGTTAAACAACACATATCATTAAAGCAACTGAAGCAGTCTAACTACAGTAACAACATATGCATGAAACTTTGTTGGCTCTTATTATATAAAGAAGTGTAAGTCACAATCATACAATACATCCATGTAAACCTGTTTCCCCAACAGTGGAACATTTCAGCCAAATCCTCCTACTCCTCCAAGGAGATGTACTAGCTCCGTGTAGTGGAGAAGCCAAGGCATGTTACAATATGGTCCAAGCCTTCTTCAAAATAGTTTTAGTATAAGCTTGGCTCACGAAAAGCCTATACAATGAGTTATGAGGGACTATTCATAGCAAAGGGTGGGGTGACCCTTGACATTCCCCTTTATGACAGTTCAACTACCCTCATGACTCTTCACCTACTCTATGACTTTTACATCCAAATGTTGACACTTGACTTACACTTGAGATGACTCAACATTACAATGCACATGCACTATTGTGAGACAACATGGCTTGAGCAAGCCTTGCAAGACATCACTGACACTCGATCCATTGTGGTGAGACCAACTCTTTTACATGCTTGTGATGGTGAAGTTGGTGAGATGATGCCAAGCTTTGTCATTCATGATGGTGTGCATGCACCTCATGGTGGCATCTTGTTGAATCGAACTCTTGCTTTCATTGCAACCGGTGCATTGGTTCGGCCCCTTCATCCAAATCATATGCTAACATGTGCATGGTCTTCTTGGGTGTGGCTAAACTAGTAGCACATTGATGCATAGTGTCCATGCTGATCTTCAACTATGTGTTGGTGGTAATGCGCATCAACTTGCTGAAGTACCCGTTTGGCTCTAGTTGGACTTACGTCTTGTCTTCGCCTTGGTGAGTATGTTGAATGGGCTGGATTGCATGCGTGCACACAATGACATGCATGTTGTTGAATCCCTTGCATGCGACCAACCACACTTCTCACCATGTCTGCCTCGTGTTAGCTGTTGGGATGGATCTTTAACTTGTCTAGGCACAGTTTCATCCGTGAGCGCACGTTGCGCCCACTGTTGTTCCTGATCCTGCTGCAACTCATTCGTCTGTCTACGCAACTTCATGTTCTTTCTTAGTTGCTACTTCAACACATACAACTCCTCCTTTGTTATATCTTTGACCTCCGTGCGATCTTCATGTCGCATCGTCACTCCATAGCTGGATTCTCCAAAGTTGCTTTCATCATCAATGGACCTGCTTAAGCTTGCAACCTTGTTCCGCCTCTGTGTTGTCAACAACCCTCCTCTTGCATTCATTGCATTTGGTATGTTGTCTTTAGTTGTTGTTGTTCATTATGTTCCTTGTTGTGATGTTGTCACTTGATGTCCTTGTCTATGAACAGATTGAAGTCTTCGTGAGTAGGCAAGCTCATAGTGATCCAAGATCTTTTGCCTATAGACGTGTTATAGAATCACATGTAGAAATTGCAGCTTAACCATAGAAATTTAATGTGCACATGAGAGAAGAAGAAGAAACACATAAAGCATGAAAGAAGACAAGAAGCTTGATAATGGAGTTCGTCCAGCTTGGACTACCTCTCTGGGCCCTGCTCGATCAATGGGGGGGCCTTCATTCATTAAATGGCATGAAAAAAGAAGAATACAATCATCAGTTACAAAAAGGAGACTTATACCTCCATTTTGAAAAATGGCTAAAAAATGCAGAACTCAGATGGAGAAACGGATAGTGCCATTATGTTCGTGGCATCGAGAAGGGCTGAAACCATATAAAATTTTCAAATTTTGACAAAATGAACTTTCGCCCCTCCTGCAAGTTCCTGCCTCGAACCGTGTGCATTTCCCTCTCCCTCTGCACTTTTCTACGTTCATCTTGTTTTATAACACTTTTTTTTGTTACAATGCCGCTTAAAACAGGGAATCTGTTTGTTTATAATAGAAGTTGTTCGAATGAAAGGATCGGTGGGCGCGATGAATCTGACCGTCCGCCCTTTCTTCGCAACAAAAACCCTGAAAATAGCCTTTTTCCGTTTAAAACAATAATACACAGAAACACTAAAAATTTCGACCACAAAGCTTAAAAGCTGGAACTCAAATTATAGCAAGTCTACCCTATTCTCCTGTCGAGTTCGAGCTTTATCCCAAGTCACAACAGCCCTTGTAGTGGGGATCACTGATCGCCGACGCCAATATCAGTAATCGCATGTCGCCTAGTCTGGGTCTCGATATCGCATACAGTCTGCCCCTGATTGCGATAAGTCGAAGATTGGTAATTGGTGGTTCCTTCCGCCTGACCTTAAGTCCACCCTTTGAACCCTTCCAATTGCAATTTTCCTTTATAAGGATTTAAGCCCATTTTTAGAAGAAAAGCCTCCTTTTTCAAAGGAACAAAGGCAAACTTCTTTTTTGCGATAACTTCATCATCCGAAATCCATCTTAGCCCATTCAAGTTGCAGTAGATTTAGAATGAAAAGGTCTGCTCAATGGGACTATTTCCAGGAGCATCCTTGGACTTTCATTTTCCTCTATTTCTACTATTTGAAGATTTTAGAGGTTTTAGGACCCATTTTGGATCAATCCACCTCGATCAATCCTCCTTTAAGCCTGCCACATAGGCAAGTCAACCCAAAACTTTGACTGCTTCTATCTCCTTCATTTGGACTCAGATTGGAGCATCGTTCACACCATTCAAATCAGGGTGACAAGCACTTTGATCTGATGTCAAGATAATTTCCTTTCTGCCACTTTGAATTTTGAGCCTTTTTCATGCCCCTGGTGTCTTGAGATCCACCTAGATCAATCCTCCCCATTGAGGAGCTTTTGGACCACCAAAAGCTTTATCATTCAATTGGAAAGTGAGGGAATTATTCCCTCACTCTTTCCTTCTCTAGCCATTTTGCCTTGCTAGGGTGCATCCCCTTGAAACCAAATCGAAGGTATTCCACATCTCCCTATCGTGAAGTCCTAGTTCTTCTGTCAAGGATGATGTCTTCAGGTAACTCATCGAGATACTCTGGTGCAAAATCATCAATTGTAGGAACTATGCCCACCTCCTCGGTGTCCATAATCAATGGTGGTTCATACAACTTTAAGTTCTCCACATTCACTACAGAGTACATCTGCATATATATCGGCAAATCGAGACGAAAGGCATTGTTTCCAATCTTCACCAAAATGGTGAATGGACCATACTAGATTGGTCGCAACTTCTTCCCTTCTCCCTTCATCATGTCCTTGTTGATATGGAACCACACTTTGTCGCCCAATTGAAATTGATGTTCGACTCAGTGTTTGTCATGTCGAGCTTTGTAACGGGTTTAACTTTTCTCCAACTGCTCCTGTACTGCTTGGTGAATCAACTAGATTCGTTAGATGAACTGTTGCACTTTATCCTTACCATTATGTCCACTAAAGTCATCTTCCCTTCCAAATACCATATCAAAAGGGTCCTTGGGCAGGTAACCAAAACATGTCTCAAATGGTTTACGCTACGTAGATGAGTGCACTACTCAATTGTAGGAATGTTGCACATATGGAAGATGCTCATCCGACAACTTAGGATGTTTCCCACAATAGCCTCACAACAAATGTACCATGGTGTGATTGACAACCTCTGTCTATCCGTCAGTCTGTGGGTGAAATGTCGTGCTTCTTTTCAACTTGGTGCCTATCATCTTCCATAAGTTGTTCCAAAACTCTCCTAGAAAGCAAGAGTCCCGATCTAACACAATCAATGTGGGCAGCCCAAAATGGACCCAAACATACTGAAAGAAAAGATAAGAAGTCTACTCTGTAGTGATCTAATTTTTACAAGGCATTAAAATACACATCTTACTAAAACATTCAACAACAACATACAAATAGTCGTGACTCTTTCTAGACAAAGGCAAACCTCCTACAAAGTCCATCGACACACTTTCCCATGGACGACTCGGAATAGGGAGTGGTGTGTAGAGCCTGAGTTTTCTATTAGAGGGCTTTGAAACAGAACACATCACACAACCCTTTACATAGCGAGTCACAATTTTCTTCATATGAGGCCAAAAACAAAATATTTGTACATGACATAAAGTCTTTTCGACACCAAAGTGACCAGACACAACAGATGTGTGGGCCTCTCGAATTACATGTACTCATTCCCCTACGGGAATGCACAATTTGCCAAGGTGATACAATAGTTTCCCCTGCAATTGATAGTTGTCCACCTGTGAACCATGGGTTAGTTTTGCATAAATCTCCTTAAAGTCATCACCATTAGCATATTTTTTAGCATAACTCTCAAAAGACAACGAAGCATTATGCAAAATAACAGAAGCAGAAATAGGAGGGCGAGATAGAATATCGGCCACTTTGTTGCTAGTGCCCTTCTTATACTTTATTACCAGATGAAACTGTTGAAGAAAACACATCCACCTGAAATGAAGAGATTTTTGCAACTTGGTTTGTGACTGAAGGTACTGCAAGGGCTGATGATCTGTATGGATGATCATCTCCTTGCTAATCAGGTAGTGTTTCCACTTTTTCACACTTTGAACCAAGGCATAAAGCTCCTTGTCATAAGTGGGATAGTTTATCACAACCTGAGAGAACTTCTCGGAATGGTAACATATCGGCTTCTCTTGCTGCATCAGTACAACTCACATGGCATATCCGTTGGCATCTATCTCGATCTCGAATGGCTATTGGAGATCTGGTAAGGCTAAGACTGGTGTGCTACTGACCTTTTCCTTCAATGTTTCGAAGGACTTTTGTTGTTTTCCTCCCCATTGAAAGCCCTGTTTCACACTTGTCAATGTGTGCAGAGGTGCTACAATAACAGAGAAATTGGCAATAAATCTCCTCCAATACTGGACTGCACCTAAAAAGATGCGGACCTCGGTTACACTAGTAGGCTTAGGCCAATTTACAATTGCTTCAACTTTAGAAGGATCAATTTTTAACTGACCATGACCAATAATATGGCCTAGGTAAACCAAAGAGGTTTTCCTGAACTCACACTTGGACAATTTTACATAGAGTTTTTCTTTTTTCAATACATCAAACACTTTCTTCACATGACATACATGTTCATTCCAACCTTTACTAAAGACAAGGATATCATCTAGATATACAAGAACAAATTGATCAATGAAAGGCCTTTCTCCTTCTTCTTTCTTGGTTGATGTCGTCTTCTTCTCCTTTCCTTTCCATTTTGTTTTAGGTTTGCCATCGGGAGGTTTGAAAGGTGGTTTCTTGGAATGATCATCTCTTTCATTTTTGCCCCTGTTCTCAAGATGAATTGCCTTCACACTGGCTGAATCAATAGTAGTCGGTTCAAACAATAATAATGAATGCCTAATGTAACTATGTAATGATCCAATATACTTAGTTACTACTTCAGGTGAATCAAGTGCAATACCCAAATTAAGTGCTTTCTTTCTAAACTCCTTTGTAAAACTTTGAACATCCTAACCTTTGCCTTGCCTTGAATATTGCCAATTCATTAATGCTTTTTGCTTGTAACCCAAGGGATAAAATTGTTCATTTAACGCAGAAATGAAATTAGGCCATGAGGAAAAAAGGTTAACCACATTCTTACTGCTTTACAATTTTCTCTCCCACCAGACAAGAGCGGTGCTGCTCAACCGAAGAGAGGCCAGCTGAATCTTTGCCTCATCCTCCACGATCTGTTGAATCCTGCAGTAGATCTCAATCTGCCTAATTCAATTATTAAGATTTTCTGCATTACTTTCACCATTAAACATGGGGAGATCAAATTTGACATCTAATTTAAAGAAAGGTTTCTTAGATGTATCCCTTGAATTTCTATGATTATGGTGGTGAGAGGAAGAAGAACTTTCACTCGTGGAAGGAGAAGGAGGGGGTTCTTCTCCACCATTTCCATGTATTGAACCTTGTTCTTTTGGACTTTTCCCTTCTGCTTTCTCCAGCCTTGAAAGCAACTGACCGACATTCTCTGCTATCAAATAGAAGGTTTTGCGGAAATTGTGCTCCTCTTCATGACGAGCCTCTTCATCTGCCATGTCTCTCCTTCGATGTGCACGCCCCACTTCGGGATCGAAAGAATTTAGTTTCCCTTCGCCTCTTCAGAGCCTGTTTCTTGTTAGCATACAAGCATGCAATTCACATCTAAAAAGACCTGCTCCGATACCACTTGATCTAAGATCTTTTGCTTATAGATGTGTTAAATAATCACATGTAGAAATTGCAACTTAACCATAGAAATTTAATGTGCACACGAGAGAAGAAGAAGAAACACATAAAGCATGAAAGAAGACAAGAAGCTTGATAACAGAGTTCGTCCAAGTTGGACTATGTCTCCGGGCCCTGCTCGATCAATGGGGAGGCCTTCATTCATTAAATGGCATGAAAAAAGAAGAATACAATCATCAATTACAAAAAGGAGTCTTATACCTCCATTCTGAAAAATGGCCAAAAAAATGCAGAACTCGGATGGAGAAACGGATAGCACCATTACATTCATGGCATCGAGAAGGGCTGAAACCATATAAAATTTGTCAAATTTTGACAAAATGAACTTTCGCCCCTCCTGCAAGTTCCTGCCTCGAACCGCGTGCACTACCCTCTCCCTCTGCACTTTTCTACGTTTATCGTGTTTTATAACACATTTTTTTTGTTACAATGCAGCATAAAACGGGGAAACTATTTGTTTATAATAGAAGTTGTTCGAACGAAAGGATCGGCGAGCGTGATGAATCCGACCGTCTGACCTTTCTTCGCAACAAAAACCCCGAAAATAGCCCTTTTCCGTTTAAAACAATAATACATGGAAACACTAAAAATTCCAACCGCAAAGCTGAAAAGTCGAAACTCAAATTATATCAAGTCTACCCTATTCTCTTGTTGGTTCCGCACTTTATCGCAAGTCGCAACGGCCCTTGTAGCAGGGATCACCGATCGCCAATCACCAATCGTTGATCGTCAACGCCGATATCGGTAATCGCATGTCGCCTGGTCTAGGTCCCGATATCGCATACAGCTTGCCCTCGATTGCGATAAGTCGGAGATCGTTGATCGGGGGTTCCTTCTGCCTAGCCTTAAGTTCACCCTTTGAACCCTTCCGATTGCGATTTTCATTTCTAAGGCTTTAAGCCCATTTTTAGAAGAAATGCCTCATTTTTCAAATGAACAAAAGCAAACTTCTTTTTTGCGATAACTTCATCATCCAAAGTCCATTTTAGCCCATTCAAGTTGTAGTAGATTCAAAATGAAAAGGTCTACACAATGGGACTATTTCCAGGAGCATCCTTGGAATTTCATTTTCCTATGTTTCCGCTATTTGAAGATTTTAGAGGTTTTAGGACCCATTTTGGATCAATCCTCCTTTAAGCCTGCCACATGGGCAAGTCAACCCAAAACTTTGACTGCTTCTATCTCCTTCATTCGGACTCAGATTGGAGCATCGTTCACATCGTTGGAATCAGGGCGACGAGCACTTCGATCTGATGTCAAGATAATTGCATTTATTCCACTTTGAATTTTGAGCCTTTTTCATGCCCTGGTGTCTTGAGATCCACCTAGATCACATAGACACTTGATTGACTGAATCCCCAAGCGTGCTCTAAACGGTGTCCTCACCTCTTCTCTCCTAAAAACCATTCTACCTTACTGTTGAGAGGCAGATGAACACCTGTGATACCTGGATACATGGCAACACTCATAGCAAGCAATCTGTCAGCCGAAAACCGAAATGAACATGAGAACTGACTTGCAACATACCTGGGTGAATGATCATGAAGGTTGCGCAATTTCGGCTGGGAGGTCGGGATACCGACTGCCAAGACTGCTTAAGTCACAGTATGGGCTACTGGGAGACTGGCTAACTGCTAGAACTGTGCAATGCATAGTCCAGTATGGTTGTTGACTGTTGGGATTGTGCAATGTGTATTCCAGCAATGAAGGATAGTTGGCCTTGTGATAGATCTGTGCAATTTCTTGCGCCAAGCAGCCACTGTCCTCCAGAAATGCACAAAATGGTCCTCGAGGCCATTGTCAGGCAGGAATGCGCAAATCTAGAGAGGAAGGTGAGCCTTCCTCTCCCAGATTGCGCAATGCAGCCTTGGTGAACACAGAGCCTGGGCCAAGATTGACCCGATTCGCCGACGGGAAATTGAAAGTAAGTAAGTCAGTGAATGCATGGCGACACTAAGTGATAGCAGAAGTAATTGATAGACTGCATGCAAAACATGAATGAAATATTTAGCAAACAGATCAACATGCATGTGGGTGAGGCAGTTTGCTAGTTGGGCGAACATTTGTGAAAAACAGTTTCATGCATGTGACAACAGTGAGATAGCAATGAAAATGGAAACAGAGCTAAGACAAGCTAGTATATATGTAAACGACAACAAGCATTCAAATAAATCAAGCAAACAGTACTCCCACAAGAGAAAACATGAAAAGCAACAAAAATGCAGCACAATGCATGGGAAGTGGGCTTACCCCAAAACAGTTGAGCTGAATGTGTCGACAACTCATAGATGTGATGTGGGATGCCAGAGCTACAAGGTTGATGTGAGGAATGAGCTCTTCAATGTCCAGTTGATGAGTTTTTATAACATTGAGGTTGTGACACGCATGCCACGAATCTAGGGGAAGCGACATTGGGTGGGTGGTTTTTGAATTTCTCCTTGCATGTAACCTCCAACTGCTAAATATATATCCTTGAAACAAGGGATGCCTTTGCATGGTGTTATCACTCTGATAATTCTTTTGAAGTAAAAAATAAAGAAAACCAAAGGTAACCACTATCCGCTTTTGGAGATTAGGACCTAGCCTTCCTGATGCTCAGAGAGGGCTCTCTCTTTAAAATTTAACTTTGTTTTAGTTAAGATGTTTTTAGGCTAGTTATGATTGTTCAAGGGGTTTTTTATTTGTATTTGAGATTGGGTGGTGGGATCTCCTTAGACAGATGGATAGAATGGTGTCTTTTAGACCATTGGGCTATGGAGTCAAACAATAGGGAAGCAAAAGTGGATTAACCCACTAAAGGGAACGTTCAAAGGGCAAGATAGCAAAGTGTTTTTCAGATCTTTGAAACAAAGAGGTGAAAGGGTTTCACTCGGGGTGAGAGAGCAGTTAAGGGTTCTCAAACCCGGATAATGAATGTGGAATGAAGGGGTAATCAAAATCAAAGGGCAATTAAGAATCCTTTAACCTAGATATTCATGAAATCAATCTAAACCAAAGAGCAATTAAGAATTATTTAATTTAAATATCATAAGAAAACATTCAAATGCATAATTGTTAAGACAAAGTGTAATTAAACAAATTTTGAGATATTATTCCAATTATAACAGTTAGATTGAGAAACACATTAAAGATTATGAATAACTTGAGAAAAATGACAACATCACATGAGAATACTTGTCTGAAATTCACTTAACACATGAATCCTTTGAAATGTCTGATCTTTATTCATCAATCCAGCTTGCTGGCTCAGCAAATGATACAATAACCCTTTGGGTTTTCTGATCAAAAAGTCTATAGAAATGTCTAGTAGAGTCCACACTATATACTTCAAATTGTGAAGTATTTATACAAAAGTTTATTACAAAATATCTCAAACTAATTTGAGATATAATCTAGGAAAGAAAAATATGTTCTCGCAAGAAGATAGAGACATTTATTGAACTGTTTCATGCTATCCCTTTTATTTTAGTTTTGTTGGCTTAGATCTTTTGCCCTTTTATCTAATTTTTTGTTTGATCTTTCATGGTGGAAGCTTCATTTACTTTAGGATTTCATCTTATACACTTTGACTCTGATACACTTTGACTCTATTGATCTCTCTTCATCCTTTTACCATGTTGTTTTACTTTCACTGTACATTAACGTTTTTACTGCAAATTTCTATAGTAAATCAATTAATTTCTCCCATGTTTCAGCATCAGGTAATTGGATTTTTAGCATTTTTCTATATATTTCATCTGCCTCTCTGTATTTGGAAAAAGTAGGCTTATTGATAAACAAGTGTTTTACCTCATGATGGAGGTAAAACAAGTTTTCAAATGTTTGGTAGAGTACTTTTCCTGTTGGTAATGCCTTTATTGATGATGTATTTACCTGATCCTTTGCTACCTCTCTGATTTTCTTGTTGTAATCCTCCTGCATCATCAACTTATCATTAATCACTAAGGGACTGGGTAATCCCTTTTCTCTCAAAATCTGGAATTTAGCCATAAATCTGTCAATGGCTAGTTGCATATTCTGACACTTATCCTCCAAGTTTTGCATTAAGTTACTCTTGGAGAGGACCTTTCTGACCTCCAAAATTGTCTCTGTTCTATCCTCTATTTCCAATTCCTGAAGCTCATACTTATTCTTGTTGTTAAGGAATTGGATAATTCAAGCAGCCTCTTCTAGAATTTGTCTCAGTTTTGCTTTTACTTTCTCGATAGCCTCTATAGCCAGCGTTATCAAATCTATTTTCTCGAAATTCACCTGAATAGATGGCCAAATATCATTGATAGAGTCGATGATATTGGCCCATAGTTGTTCCTTAGCCTACCCAAGGGGTTCTTTCAGTGTTAAGTCCTTTTCTAGGGCTTTCAATCTTTCACTCATCCTGGTAGCCTTTGGACTTGTACTTTGTGCATGTTCCTGGAAAGCTTGTAATCAGTTTCCAAGCTTGTCACTTTCTCTTTTAGCTTATTCATCTATGTGGTTTGTATGGACATTACTTCCACAACTTTAACTAGTTTTGCTACTTCTTCACCTAATGTACCTGTTAATGATGTAGATGTTGTAGAAACCAGTTGTGTTGTGGCCATTAGAGCTGTGGGAGCCAATGAGGCTGCCAATGTGGAAGGAATAACCGTGGTAATTGCTGGGATGACATTCACCGAGGTAGTGCCAAGATTAGTTTGCTTTGATTGGATTAATTTGTCCAATTCCTTTTCTATCTCCCTCAACTGATCATTTAGTTTAAGGACTAAGTCCATCAACTCTTCATGCTTTGTTTGGCTTTCCAAGACTTCCTGTGTCTGGGGGTGTTGTAGTTGAGGTATCTTCAACTGCTTCTTGAGGGTCATAATGTCATCATTCTTCCTTTTGATTAATTGTTCAGTAGCCTTGATGTCTTTGGGGTCATGTCCCAGTTCAATAACCAAGTCTTCCAAAGACTTGATTCTAGTGTCTTTGGCCTGTGAGGAGGCCTTTTCCAACTGATACTGGTCTGAAATGTTATTCAGTGAATTTTGCAACTGATGGGCAGCTATGGCTTTTCCTGTAAGGGTGGAGTAAATCATTTCTCCAGCATGCCTTTGAAATTCAATCTGGTCAATGGGATGAATATCCCTTGCCAATACTTCAAAGTCTATCTTCTTGAAATCTACTGATGTTCTTGGTTGTTGTACAATTGGTTTTATGAAGGACATTTACATATTTCCTTCCTTGATGTCAAAAGATGACATAAACCTACTTTGATTGGGGGTGTTGGCTTGAGATATTGTTATAGGATTGTGCCCTTAGTTTCTCATTTCTCATTTTAATTTCCTTGAACATGTCCTTAATGTCATTATCTCTATCAACGGGTTTATTAAATGAGGAGACTTCTACACTGAGCTGCATTTCTAAAATTCGAGTTTCTGATGTTGATGGCTCCTGTGTTTCTCTAGATGGAGTTGTGCCCTTGCTCATGTCTAACTCAATATTATTTATTTATACTAAGCCTTATGTGTCTTCTTGTTCTGAAACGGGATTGAGCCTAGGCCTTTTGCTCTGGCTAGCTTTATATTGTACATTGGATGTGTCCATACTTGAGCTGCAGGCTCCCTCTCTGTTCCTTTTGGGATTCTTTTCCTCATTCTGAGGAGTCTACAAAACAGTAGGGGTACTCATGGTTCCTTCTTTCTCTGGTACCTGTAAGAATGAGCTTTTATCAAGTTGTCTCTCTAAATCAAACAAGGTATTTTCAACATCTACCTTTGTACTATCCCTGTCTATTAGAGTGTTTTCCAACCACTCAGATTGGTTGGAATATCTTTCTATTTCTTGTATAGGGTGATGAATGTAAGGTCCCAACTTAGCCTTTTGTCTTAGTTTGGTCATAAACACTTTGAGGGTCATACCTCCACATGAAATTGTTCTGAAACTTCATTTGTTGCAAAATTTGATCTGCTTCCTCTCCTACCTCTCTAGGATTGCAAATAAAAGGGCCTAACTGATTTTTGGCCTTGAACTGAGTCCTTTTCTTGGATGAGACAAATTTGATATTATTAGAGTTCCTTATCTGCCTATAATATTCCAGAGAAAATAACCTCATGGGGAGGTATTTGGGCAGTTTGTATGGGGTAAGATGGCAACCATAGATTCTTATTTCGGTGTGATTTTGGTAAAGGTTCCAATCTCCCACCTTACCTTTCTTGGACAATTGGAGCACTCTTTTGATTTCTTGGCTTATTCTGGGTGGAGGGCTTCCTGTCAGCATGGTCATGATTGGATGGACAAAAGAGTCAATGAAGTCTGTGCAGGTGTATAGTGATGAATACCAGTGGAATAGTGGTATTCAAAATATAACATACCTCGGTTGGCCTTTAGTATCCAGCTTTTGGATGGTGAAGGGAAATTTGTCTAACTGATAATACAAAACATGTGGTAAAGTACAGATGAGTACTTGAATACTCTCTCATTGTGCATTCTGGTAAATTTTTCATGCATTTTTTTAGCTATGAATTGGGCATTATTGTACAAAGTAGCTGGAGGCTTTCTTAGGGTGAAAATTGTTGGGTTGTGTTATATTCTTTCCACATAGTTAACAGGGGGTTTGAGGGGTACCCGTAACCCCACTTTATGGGGTCCGGGGCAGCGCCCCGAAAAATTTTGGTTTTGGAACCTATGTTAGGTTGGGCGGACCCACCTATGGTTTTATGCATGATTTTCACACATGTTTTTTGGACGCGATGGTTTTCGGTCCATGGTATTGGATCGATGGTTTTTT
>APFE031395074.1:0-19456 GCA_000404065.3 Pinus taeda
ACGTTGATTCAACAGCAGCGAGCTAAGTGGCATGATACACTTATTAAGAATAAAGTCTTTCATGAAGGAGACTGGGCTCTATTATACGACTCTCGGTTTCAGGACTTCCTAGGGAAACTCCAAACTCGATGGTTGGGACCATACAAAATCCAGAAGGTACACGACAATGGGACCCTTACCCTGATCACAATCGACGGTTCTGGATATGCATTCAAAGTAAATGGCCACCACTTTCGTCTTTATCGAAAGCCACTCACTCGGGAATCCTTCTGTCAGCAACTACGACAAGATACTGATTTGGAAGTTTTAGGAGTGGAAGCAAAATCTTCCTCACCTGTAACTTAAGCAATTCATTTCATAACTTGTACATAACATCTTGTATATACGTTTTTTTGATTATCTATTTTGCTATGTTATTTGTGTGGTTTTACTGTTCATTTTCAAAAGGAACAACATTTGTGTGGTTTTGTTGTTCCTTTTCAAAAGGAACAACATTTGTGACATTTTGTTGTTCCTTTTCAAAAGGAATAGCATTTGTGTGATTTTGCTGTTCCTTTTCAAAAGGAACAACATTTGTGTGATTTTGCTGTTCCTTTTCAAAAGGAACATCACTTACGTATTTTTGTTGTTCCTTTTCGAAAAGGAATAGCACCTGTGTGTTTTTGCTGTTCCTTTGCGAAAAGGAACAACATTTGGGTGTTTTTGCTGTTCCTTTGCAAAAAGGAACAGCATTAGCATGTTTTTGCTGTTCCTTTGCAAAAAGGAACAGCATTAGCATGTTTTTGCTGTTCCTTTGCAAAAAGGAACATAGTGTTTCTGCTGTTCCTTTGCGAAAAGGAACAACATTTGGGTGTTTTTTGCTGTTCCTTTGCAAAAAGCAACAACATTCGCGTGTTTTTGTTGTTCCTTTGCGAAGAGGAACAACACTTGGGTATTTTTGCTATTCCTTTGCGAAAAGGAACAACACTCGTGTCTTTTTGTTGTTCCTTTGCGAAAAGGAGTAGAATTTGAGTGTGTTTGTTGTTCCTTTCTCGGAAGGAACAACATTTGCGATTTTTGTTGTTCCTCTCAAGGAAATGGTATCCCACGAATAGATTCTTATCTCAGAAAGGCCATCAGCATGTTCTTACCCTTATTGGATGCTTTGCGCCCATGGTCTCCCAATCTTTTAGATACAACAATGAATTTATGCGATGAACATAAACCATGATATACCGAAATCAGCACATCATAAATTGCTATTACTATGAAGCCAGTATGGATAAGAGGACAAGAGGAAGGACATTAACTTTTCATCTCCACTGTCATTGTCTTATTCCTGAACCCTGGTTTGGTGATCTTTATCATGACAATTCCCCTAAAATCTTTCTTGATTATTACTAAGGAATAAGAGCGAATGATTTATATCTATCTGTTGGGACTATAAGACTTCTTCCACCATTCCCCACTCTTAAGGAGTGCAGAACCACCCTTATGTGGAAATAAACAAAAAAATAGGTGCTCTGTAAGGAAAAACAAAAACAAAATATGAAAATTTTAAAATGCAGGATAGGGGTCTCATTCAGAGCCAGCCTACCATGATAATAAGGATGGAAGCGAAGTGGCATTCCCATTACGGCCACCACACTAGGGATATGGTCCGAAGGTAAATTAACAAGCAAACCTTAGAACAGGAGGTCTCATCACGAGCCGGCCTGACCACGTTTCGTGCCTACCTTGTGAATGGCATTATGGTTATCTGGTTACCAAGCCGGCATAATGGCCTGCATTTTGACAAAGCACTCTTCAGAATATACAAAAAGGATCATGGTTCCAGAGGGTGAAATAAACAAATCTGCCAAGGTTATGAACACCTGTTGGCAACAGAGCTCTGTTAATGGCATCGAAGTCGTAATATTTACACCAACAGGTATGCTATTAAATCTTTCTGTCTCTTATATCCTTTGCATAAATCATATGTCACACCCCAATATATATCGCATGAATATTTATTACCACCGATCATGGCAACAGAACTGACAATGACTACTGGAGATTTCGTACATTTGACAGACGTCCAATTCCCCGTTTCCTCATTATATTACGCAGGATCTCATATAAAACGCGATCTACCTTTTTGCCTCGGTTTCGGCATTTCGTTGTTTTTTTACAACATGGCATAATTCCATATGCTGTACTTTATGATTTGACTCCCGACTGGCTGCTGCTCCTCTCTTTGACGGCTGGGGGCAGCCTATCAGATCGTGGGGGCGAGGTAACCTCATTACTGCAGGGGTTACGTGGCTGCACACCATTCGGGCAAGATAATGTACGAAGGAATGGCATGGTTTAACGGTATGATGATTTCATCCTATGGAGATTGTCATCCACGATCCTTTTTTCGTTGCATGCTCTGTGATCCTTCCCAAAAATTGGCATTGATCATCCTCCCTACGTCGCAAATACCGCAAGCAGTTGCTGTTCCATTTCTGAGTAGAATCATGGGCGGAAAGACGGTCCGAAGCGAACCTCACAAGCTGACAGTTTCCTCTGCTGCTCGTAAAATCCTGGAAAACGCAGGATGGTTGAACTACTTCAATCGCCTGCAAGAATCAAACGAAGCAGTAGCATTAGAATTCCTGCAGAATTTGCAGGAAAACCACCACGTAGTGAGAGGAAAGCGGATAGTGGTTACGGAGGACATCATTGTAGAAGTCTTAGGATTACCAGCTGCTGGACCCATATGGACGCTGAAGAAGGAAAGATTGCAAAAAGCCATGGAAATGTTCCAGGACGAAGGCCAAAGCTTGACAGTCAAAGGGAAAGGAGTTCTGCCGGCAACACTTGGGGAACCCTGGACTGAGCTGGCGAAGACAGTGCAAAGTTATATTACCTGCGAAGGAAGAAAAGACGTGGTAAGGCCTCGTCACTTAAAACTTTTGGCTGTTTTAAAAGGAAAATACTCTGTGAATCTCCCTACACTTTTAAATTTGCTGTTACATGACACGGCCCAAAGCCTGAAGAAGTCCCAGCATATAGATGCAGTTGTCAGCCACCATGGACTGATCTGGTTGATAGTGAGCCACAGTCTCACCCAACAGCAAAGCACTTGGGAAGAATTGATTGAAATAGTCGAGGGGGGGTTGGCTGTACAACCCCCGAAACTTGAACAGTCCTCTAGTACGCCGCAACGTTCAGAAAGACGAAAGGAGCCATCAGTAGAAAGACATGCTGCTTCAAAATGGAAACAACCCTCTAGTACGCCAGAACGACAAGAAGAACCCAGAGAACCTGCTGGCACACCCAACCAACCTGAAAGACCAAGGAAGTCAGCCCAGTTGGCTCAGATACGAGGAAGGCTAGAAATGATTCAGGGAACCATGGCTAAACCAATTGAAATTGTGGACGAACCTCCTGAACTGGAAGGAGGACTCTCCAAAGGAAATGCCGAGCAATCAGAGGCCGAGACTGACCAGTCGGAAGGAGAAATTGAAAAGGGAGATGAACGCTCTGAGGAAGAAATGGCCACTGAACAGAGCAACCAAGGAGATGAACACTCGAAGGAAGAAGAGGCCACCGAACATGGCAATCAGGAAGAAGAAATCACACAGCTAGGGGGTAGCCCGTTCCAGGACCCTCCAGGTGAGGAGGAATTGGCAGCAGTTCTGGCCAATATAGGAGAATATGGCTAGCCCTCTAGCACAGGAGGTGTCCCTGACGGTCGCCCAGAAGAAGAATTACCCGAGGAAATGCATGCAGAAGAGGCAGAGGAAGAAAACCTGCCTGGATATGATAATCAGGGACAATCTGTTCCCGAGACACCGGAAGATATCCCAGATGAAGAAGGGACAAGCTTAAGGGCAAACCCTCTGCTAAGGCAAAGGAAATTAAAAAGTTAAGAAAGAAATAGCAGAGGTTGCTGGGCACCATAGCCAAACTCCGGCAGCAAATTCGAATGTTGAAAGCCAGTCTGAGAATATAGAAGACCGTAAGAAAAAGGAGGAGGACCACGGCAGCAAGAACACTGAGGACAAGAACCCGTTTTGCTGGTCGAAACCCCATCAGGAGACCTACTGCAGAGGAACAATCTGTTGTTCCAAATAATAATGAGGAACAGGGTGCTGTTCCAAATGACATGGAGGAACAAACTGTTGTTCCAAATAGTAGGGAGGGGCAGACTGCTGTTCCATCTGGCCCTGAAGAATGAATGTACATACCAATGGAACAACAAGAGGCTCCGATGGCATAAGGGCCACAGCAACCCTTTATTCGCATTAAGAAAGAAACAGAAAGAAAAGAGGTCCAATCAGAAGCGCCACCCTCGGGCGTAATTCGGGTCCTAAACTCGAAACAATGTAATAGAAAGGTCCAGGTTAAACTTCCAGCCTCTACGACCTTGTGGAAAAAGGACCCAAAAACCAGAACCTTGCATAAAATGATGAAGGAAGCTCAGGAAGAAGCTGAGCAGTTGCGAGAACAGACAGTCCCCAAGGAGAGATACGAAGAGCTCCAACAGCAACTTCGAGACATCAGCCAGTCCGAGAGCCAGGCCTTTGAAGGATGGCAGAAGGAGCAGGAAAAGGTTGCTAAGGTAACTCGTCGATTAGATAGTGTTGTTAAGCAGATGGACATCATGTGTTCCTTATATACTGATGTTTTGACTTGTGGGGCCCCTGCTAAAAATTATGATTTATTTTTGCTTGAACGATATCTGAGATTAAAAATAAAAGTCGTTAGGGCAGGAGCACCTATCCACATCAACAATGTTAATGACTTTATAGACTGTTGTAAGCACTATGGAGTTAAAGTTCAAAGGTTATTATGCGAGTTTTACCTGCACAATCTTGTGCTAGACCAGGAAGCTGATTTAAATCCTAGCCCTTTTGTTGGCGATATACAACTCCAAGCCTTTATCTCATTTGGGGTTAATCAGTTGAAATGGCTCAAATCTTACAACACATTCTAGAGACAAGAGAACAACTTAGATTTATGGGTACGAGCTGAACCTAGAGACACAGTGACGCTATGGAGAGAACATAGGAGTCTCATGAGGATCCCAAGTGTCATTGAGATATTAGGTCCCATGCACGAAGACTTGATCCGAAATAGTCTGGAATACTTCTTGACTATTAAAGACCTGGCCATTGATGTTGCAAAATTTCGATACCGGACCTCTGACCCAAACATCCAGCTTACGGAACCCTTCAAATATGAGAATTTTGAGCTAGCTGCAAGCCGACTGAGTCTCTATGGGGAACGGATTCTGCGAGGAGGGCCATCCTGGTTGGCGTATCGATTTCGCAGTCCAATTATTTGGCACACTGCACCAGGATATCAGGCCTTATATGAGATGTCTGCAAATCAAATAGATCAGTTCTTTAACCATCTCGTTGCTCATCATCGTTGTCAGCCTCCTCGCGAGATCCCTTCTCCGGCCTATTCTCTCAGTGCTTTGCATGTCAACTATAACGTTTTCATGAGGCCCTGAAAAAGGGTAAGCAGGGGGGTGTGTGGAGCACTTGGAAGGTATGCTTTTGACAAGCAAACTAGTGGTTTTTCAATAACAATTCAAACTTTTTCTGTATCATGAGTTTAAAGAAGATAAAGGATTTTGATAAAATATGCGAAAACACTCCTAAATGCCCTATATAGCTATGGAAAAATAACATTAGAATAAGAATGCAACCCCTTGTTTTCCTAGTGGCCCAGTATTTGACATAGCCATATAGTTTTACAGTATCTATATTGTCTATAATCTTATTTAAATTTCACAAGTGACTAGCTCGACATGCATGAGTAATGTGTGGTAACATGGCTTCCAACCAATATAATGGTGGTCAATAGGACAGGTAAACTTAAAGGGAGGCATAACTTCTACATAGAAAATCCTATTGAGGTGATTTTTCCCTCATCTTGATGTGTATAATAGAATGAATTAGCACGAATCTATGCTTACAAATTTGACCGCAAAAATGTTCAAGACTCAAATAAGCTCTAGAAGGCTCTAGACCCAAAATCGAAAAACTGATAATGTCCATAAATGGACCTTACAAGTCAATAAATCCGATGTTTCCACTAAAAAGGTACTAAAATTATTCATAACTTAGATAATGACACACTCTAGATCATACCTCACCATTTAAGGGGATTTTTACCACAAAATATTTTTCTAAATAGGTGGGTGTAAAGTGCAGGAAAGACCAATAATAAAAAATCCCTAGCTCCCTTATAACCAGTTTAGCTAGAGTTTACCTTCAAATAGCCATTGAATTGAACTCCAATAAAATACCCATTACAGCCATCCATTTCTAAAAATCCAGATAGAAAACCATCACCCTTTCAAGTATACATTTGTTACCCATTTCACATTTCCATTTCTAGATGCATTGGGCTACCAAAATTTTAATTGATATTTACACTAGTTGTGGTCCCAAGCTTTGTAAGACATGAATAATGAGATATGCACTAAGATGGACCATTAATATAGCTATTTCCATTTCCATTTTCATTTCCATACGCATTTCCTACTCCCTCCCAATGTATTCTTAAAGCCACAATCACTAGAAGAACTTTATAGTACCAATGTTACCTCCCTCACAATGCTCCTTCAATGAGAATGGATAGACCTATTTACATATAAAGAGATTTTGACCTCCCCCCTTACAAAAAATTAATAATTTTTGGTTGGATTACTTCCATATATAATATCTATTTACCTTGATAATGGTGACATAGCTACTGGCATGGTTGTCCAACCTCGATAGTTGGATTAATTCCATATATAATATCTATTTAACTTGATAATGGTGACATAGTTACTCTCGTGGTTGTCGAACCTCGGTAAAAGTGGGTAACGACATTGGGTGGATGATTTATCTCCTCCTAACTGATTTTTCACAATCACTAGATGAATTGAAGAATTGAGGAGAAATAAGTTAAAATGTCTTGAGTTGAGGCTATAGAAATGAGAAAGTAATCTATCTCCTAGCAAGTGCAAGGGGGTGTAACATAATTACATACATGCATAATTCACTTTCATAGTGATTTATTTCTATGTTGATTAATTATCTACAATATTGAAAAGAATGCATTGGATGGATGCCCATGAATTATCTCTCAATTTCACCTAGTAAGTGGAAATTGACCTCACCTTCTAGCTATTGATTTTAAGGAAATAAATAGTTTCTCTTTAACAATATAGTATTAACTAAACTAGCTCTTCTTAGGAGACGAGATTTTTAGAACATTGAAACCTACTAAAAATTCATTTGATTTGATGTTGCAAAACTCAATCATAATTAAATACATAGTCATAATCATACTATATGACCACAAGACTTTCATTACTATAAGGGACATACTTTTCTTAGTTTAGTTACCATACTCTAAAATCATATTGATTACAAATTTTGGGGATATCTCAAAATATAATGGTGACGAGAGAGTTTGACCTCAATCGTGAAATATTCCTAAAATCTGCAATCTACATAAACATCTCATTGTTACATAATGTAATTCCAAAGTACAATTTAGTTTTAATACAAGTGAAATATTATGCCATTTTGTAAATATCCTACATACAATAAAGGTAGGGGTCAATGAGCAATAATACCATTGGTTGTCTTATTTGAGTCATTCCAACAGTTGGGTAAACACTATCCAAAAATACACTCATTT
The DNA here is from genome assembly GCA_000404065.3 of Pinus taeda. Lineage (NCBI taxonomy): Eukaryota > Viridiplantae > Streptophyta > Pinopsida > Pinales > Pinaceae > Pinus > Pinus taeda. The sequence continues at coordinate 7,657 of APFE031395074.1, forward strand.
TAGTGGTCATGATCTTTTTCTCAAGGAAGGAGCTAGATTGATAATGACTATTAAAGATCTAAACTATTGGAAACTAGGACAATACTATGGAGGGGGGGTGGGGGTGTGGGTGGGTGAATCAGTATTGTAAATTAAAACATTGTCTCTCTTTCATACAGTGGCAATAACACATTAAAGGGAAATATTGGCACTCAATCAAAAGGAAAATTCAAGAAACAATAGAGAATGCAACTAGGAAAACATTAAATTGTTTCTCTATTTATTAATCAGGAAAGCTTCAACTTTCAGTTTTACAAAGTATTGGCCTCAACCAATAGGAAGATTCAAATCGATAGTTTTTTTTATAAAACTAATGGAGCACTAGTCCCAACACTTCTCTAGCACCGAATAGAAGGAGCACCAACCAGTGACAACAAGCTTCAACTTGCAAAGGCACTCACAAGTCATTTTTTCATCCATTTTCAGACTAGTAACCATGATGAGATTTCCTTCTTTGAAAAACAAATTTTTCCTCAACATGAAATCACATATCACCTTCACCAATCACACACAAACACCTAGCTACCACACAAACTCTGTCTCAGAAACTCTCAAAAGAAATTTTACAATTCTTCTTGTGTAGGCTTTTTTATATAAGTTTTCCTTTCCTGTTATTTTGCCTTTGTTGGTCTTCTAGACTTCCACTTACTTGTCATGCTAGTCATCCTTACCTTAATGTGACCTTTATTTCCATTTTAGCCACTAAAATAGCTTATTTCTTCTAATTCTATGTCTTAACTGCCAAAAAATTGCACTTATGTTATTTCTATCAAACAACGCCCTCTACATTGCTCCTTTTAACTTTTTCTCTCATAGAAGAAATCTACACAATAGTTGGATAAGTCCTTTTCAAGTTTGTTGGACCCTTTTCCCCTTTGTAAACGGCTTTGCGATTTTGGTCACAGTCGTAAGAGGTTGGAGCCCTTTGTGAACTATTTCCTTTGAATTTTTCTCTTTCTCATATGGTCTCACCTCTACGCCAGGTGAATAAGTTCCAACACAAAGGCTCGTGCTTATCTTTGCCTAGAGACTTCTCGACTCTATACATTCTATGCCCTTAATTTCTTTGTCAAACTAACGAGGGTTGGGCTTACCCGTGAGCCTCCTCCATCTCAGTGTTTTCATTTTTTATTCCATTTTGAACTCGTTGGGGCTCTTTCACTGGGATAGGTTATTCTATGGGGATGGATTCTCGTTCATTTTTTTTGTTCGATTGTTGTTCCACCATGTCAGTTGCCAACATGTCTCGGTCCCTCCATCTGCTTGTGTTATAACTTCATGATCTTTCCATAACTCGTCAGGGACTAAAATCTAGGATGACGTCACTCCTTCCATGTGTCGACCTATGTGAGGTCCACATCTCCACTAGATATGGACCATTTTGGTATCTAAAAGAGCTAAAATTTCATACCACGTGTCCACTTTTGATTGGGCCATGTCATGATGAGGTCATGAGCCCATGCCATCTCGTCTGGGCTGATATGACTCTACCACCTGTCTGTATCCGCGAGGAGAGAGAAAAGACCTATGCATTGCTATTTTGCAACCAAAATCATTTTTAATTTGATTTTTTGCTTAGATGGAATCTTCTTTATTTTTCTTTGCAAAACCTCTAGGCTACCACGAGGAGAGAGGAAAGACCTCTGCATTCCTATTTTACATCCAAAATCATTTTGAATTTGATTTTTGGCCTAGATGGAATCTTCTTTATTTTTCTTTGCAAAACCTCTAGGTTATTACCTCCAAGATCCCTTGTGCAGACTGAGCTGGCAAAATGGGACTCCGACTATCTCATTTTCATTGGTTCACTCTTATGTTGTCATGGCCCGACCTTTCCTTCAAAATGCCATAATTTGTGCTCCCTTTTCACTTATCCAAGGTACCCCCACTGAGGTGATATCATTGGGCAGGCTCCAACTACTCAATCCCCATTGGGTAGCGCATAGATCCCTATCAAGTTGTCCTAGCTTCATCCACCTGATCACTTAGACCTAGACATTCCAAAATAACATTTGTGGTGAACTACCATCGGGTCATGATGGTTTTTGGATCCTCCTTAATCCAATGTGTTGCCCCTCTAATTCTTTATAGTATTTCCATCATAGCTGGGTCATGTAGATCTTGGGAACCATACTCTCCCACCAGGGTAAATCCTCCATGGCAATTCCTCGAGTCCATCTTGTCAAGCGGGCTCCACTTTTTTGGATCCATTGAAATGAAATGTTGTTTCAATATCACTTTGGAACCTAAAGGAGCTCGAAGCTCTTGCTTAGAGTCTCCATTATTCCTCATTCGGATAAAGGCCAATCTTAGATACGTGCCAAGATCTCCACCACCTTTAACTTTGTGTAAAGGCCTTTGAGGGTTATAGATCTTTAAGTGTCTCTATCTTACCATCTAGGAAGCCATTTTGGGACTTCCAGATGCTGATAGAAATATTTTTTTGGGGGTCTCACCTTCTCTTGAGATGATTTGGGGAAATAGAATTTGATCCAAAGTCTTCGTTGCCAACCTATCATCTTCTCCATCATGTTGTGTCTTTTGACACCTGTGTTACTTTGGTGCTTGCATTAGCGTATCTACATCACCTAGTTGCCATGATCGACAACATATCTCAACAACAATAAATTTCTTAAAAATTGCCCTCAACTCCAGTAATCGTTATGTGGAGTCAATAAAATCCTTTCAATGCATAGGGTATAGCATGAAATAATGACTCGAAGCAAATAATTGGTAAGGTCAGGGGACTTCTAAATAAAATGGTTGTATGAATAATGGTGTACCCAAGTTGAAGTTCAACTGATATGAACTAAATTGATTCATTAAAAAGACATTTGATATGGAAAAGTATCTTATAAAGTGAGTTATGGGTTTTTTGTCATGCAACAATGATAAACCATGGTATTGAACCATTATATTCTAAGAAAGTCTATTTATATAATAAGAATCTATATGTTAAAGTGAGGGTAAATTTTCAGAGTTAAGAATCTTGTTCCATGTTTTCTTTAAATTTATATATGTTTAACTTATATTCCATTATAGATCCATGTTAATCACAGACCTAGCATGAGGAGAGAGGGATTTTACCTCTTACAAACCTCAATTTAGAGCGAAAAAATTGCAAACAAAATGCATCCCACATCTCAATGAATTTATATTGGCTCTATTTCTATGTGTAATTTTCCTTTGTTTAATTGTAGTTTTGAATGTTATATAGATTATATAGGTTAAACTTGCAAGTCCCAAGAAATATCCCTTATATTTAAGGGAAAATTGATGGAAAAAAAAATTAAGGACCAAAGTGTAAAGTAGTAAAATCAACTGCTTGATATGGTATATTCTTGTGTTTTTCCCCAAGAGGGGTTCTACAACCTAGCGTAGGGTGAGATGTTAATTTTAATATGTGAGATGTGAGATATTTTTTAAATTGAAACTTTCTATATTGTAATTATTTTTATTAATAAAATTCCTAAAAATTGTTTAGACAGAAGAAAGTATAATATACATATCACGTTAAAATGTATAACACAAAAATAGAAATTATAAATTAACATCCATTTAACAATATAAATTAAAATAATGATTGCATAACCATCTTTAAATTGAATTAATAAGCCGATAAAAAACTAATATTTACATAATAAGAAGAATTTTAATCATGAATATTACCATGGATAATACCGTGGCCTAATACCCAGAAGAGAAATATAGAGAGGTGGAGGGAGAGAGGGAGAGGAGAGAAGTGCACGGAGAGAGGGAGAGGATGGAAAAAAGTATCATAATACCATGGTTTATAAATACCATGGGCCATCTAGGATTTTAATTATTATGTTATGGATCTAGGATGCTAATTATTTTGTTACAATACCATGGGCCAATACCATGGTCATTCGCTGATCAATACCACATGCCCGAAAGCCATAACTTATTTCAAAATAAAAATATTTTACAAATACTTTGTTTTGATTTAATTCTATAACATCTTTTAATTAAATGTAAAATCAAAAAGGTTATAACTACCTTTGAGGTATATCTAAACCCTCCATCCTCATCAGTATTAAAAATATGCCATAGAGATTAGATTCAGGTTTTAATAAATTAAAAATAAGAATATTTTTATATATACAACTAGGATAGACGAACTTTAACCAAATATCCTAGATTAAATCGAGGTTTTAATAAATTAAAAATAAGAATATTTTTATATATACAACTAGGATACATGCATTTTAACCAAATATCCAAGCTAAGAGAGAAAGAAAAGTGACTAACAATCACAGGGGAAAGATAGTGCATGATTCTTTTAAGTTTTTTATTATTCTATTTTCTTTGATATGATTTATCCAAAATATAGGTTTAATATTTGACAACCAATTATGTCTTTTCTAATTTAGATATTTTTTTGATAAAATACAATGGGATCATATTTAACGGAGAGAGAGAGTGAGATAGAGGAGGAATAGATGAGTGAGAGAGACATGGAGAGAGGAAGATAGAGATGATGGGGGAAAGAGGAGGGAGCCAATTTTTAATCCTATTTAATACGTTACACGGATAAAATCACAAATCTCCCTCTATGATATTGAGCTGTAAATTAAAACTCCAAGTGCAATTAATTATTTTTTAGTAATAGAAATAAAATTTAAATATAGCTAGTTTATATAGATATACATATAATATATATATATATAATATATATATATATTAAATTTGATAATAAATGTCTATTAGCTTTTATCAACCGTTACTTTAAACTATTCCAAAATGAATAAACCTAATTAACTAAAACACTACAAGAAATTAGATCAAACGATAATTATAACCAATATACACACTAATTCTGAAGTTTAGGGTTTAAAAATTTACATTCCTTGAAATAGAATTGTGTGGAGGAAAAGGAACTGCTCGAGTTTAGTTAGTTCCTGGTGACTTAAAAAGGAATACTATTGTTTGTAAAAATAATTAATCCCCATAATATTTTTAAATGTCAAATATTAGTTACCCCGATGAACGTGAATTAAATGCAAATTAATGGGTTTAATTAAGATTGTAGGGGCGTGGTCCTGCGAAATGTTGTATTGCGAAGTTATCTAGGCTCCCAACTGGCTTTTGTTGGCTCACACCTAGCTTGATTCGACTCACATGAGGCGAGACCGATCCCACCTGAAATTGGCATTAAAGACTTACTCTGTCTGAAGCAAGGTAAGTGTTGGATCAATCATGGCCCTTTCAACTCTCCATCTCTGTATTTATTCCTCGTTCTCTTGCCTCTGCTTGTCCCCTGTTGCTCTTCTCTACAGCAAGACGGTTTATTCTTCTAGTGAGTTGCTCTCGGTGGCTCTTGCTGTTGTGACTTTGCCTCCTTTTCTCCAATCTCAAGCAAGTTTATCGATTATCTTTGGAAACCTCTTGATCCTATCTCATCTCCCTTCCAAAGCTTATTGTGCTTCTACGTCCTCCCTCTATGGCCTAATCATGGTTCAGCATAGAATGCGTAGCCATTACGATGGAAGCCGAGGAGGGCGAGGGCGCTCTCAGAGGGCTCAATTTGTGGATCAAAATCCTGCCCCTTCTTGTCTGCCCTTATCTCAATCAAATACACCTTCTCTAAGCCCTTCCTGTAGGCCCTTCTCGCATGATGCATTTCAGTCCACCCACTTCACGTTCAAAAGCAACCTTAACTGGCCCATTATTTCGGCCATTGTCACGGTAATTTTTTCTGAAAAAGAAGCTCCGCCTCCAGTTACAGACCGCCCTCCAGTAGAGCTCTCTCAAGGTAGTCATGGCGAAGGGAACAACCAAGATGATGTGCAGAATTTGGTAGCTGAAGGTAAGATGGATGAGCGTGGCAAGCAACATAACAAGGTGGGTGGCCGTGACGATTCTCTGCCGCCAGGTGGCAGCTCGCATGGCACTTATGTCTCGTTGGCCACGATTGGTTTTTCCAGTGACACTCATCCGTCATCAACTCATCCTGGCAGCAATGGTGCTAGTGACGTTGCTAGAGATGAGGGGACATGGTATGGCCATGCCTGCATGATGGTTGAGGAGCCTCCGGACCTTGGCATGGAATTGTAATGCCACCTAGCATTTTCATTTCTCCCCGGTTTTCTCTTATGGTTCTCTTTGGTTACGCTTAGGCGACCTTTGGGGTGGCGATTCAGATTTCCTCTCGGCAGATTGGAATGTGGTTCTTTTTTCTGGCGAAGTGGCAGCTTGTAGCTCTTATGTGGATATGGTGAGCTCTCCGTTTTTATGCTCTTGATCTTGACAGCTTTAGACTTCTATGATCTATATTTTAGAAGGGATTATATTTGTTGTTGTCATCTAGCCGCAACAAAGTAGCCATCATACAGAATGAAACTGGAATAAGTTAAGGGACGGTTTGAGCCTCCCTCTTGCAACTGTGTGAGGATGATTCCTTCTTGTAAGGACGCGGAGTTAAAAGAAGCAGTCAACCCTGTTGGGATATCATTGGAAGATCAAGAATAATATGTTGTTATAGGAAAACTATGTGTTAGGCTATAGGCCATAACACCACACTCAAATATTTCTTATGGGTATTTGATGGTTCAAATCGTTAGCTTAATCTAACAAGGTGTTGTGTATAATGTTGTTGATATCTAAGGCTAATTTTGATGACTATATGATGTTCCCTAGAGAAAATGGACTAATTGCTAGATTTGGGGTAATAAGAGCCACTGGTATTTGACATCTCATTTGTGGATGACCTATTGTTTTCTAGAAAAATAAGTTAAGCAAACTACAAGCATTCTGTAACATACTTTCCAGATTTGGGGTGGCATCTAGAATTATTATGAACAAAGATAAATTTGTTCTCCAATTACCAGTATCTTGCATCCAAGTCACTAGCACATTTACGAACACTGATACAAGTAACTCATTCAGAAATTGGGAATATGAAAACATACTAGGGATTGGGAATCCGCAAACAAATAAAATCCAGTACGTTAGGAAGCCTGTGGAATGCGCTACTATCCAAGCATAAATTGTGCTTAAACCCTGCTTGACAGGGGTTTGCTGAATCATAAATCTATGCTCCTCCCGAGCTTAAATTGTTGCCAAACCTTGCTTTGGGCAGCCTTCAGGCATAACCCAGTAAAATTAACCTATCACATGACCGATATTGATATCTAGTGGCTCTCAATTGAAACTACCAAATGAAATGGTATCAAAGGGTAATTGTGAAATAATAATTAATAAGAACCTGGATCATATGAACAATTAGAAAAAACAACTAAAAAAAAACTGTTGTTTTTTAAATGATAGCAACTTAGAAACTGCCAAATACAATGGTATAGAAAGGTAATTTTGACATAATAAGTAATAAGAACTTGCATCATATGCACAATTAGAAAAAACAACCCAAAAAGAAATTGTTGTTTTCGAAATGGAAATTCACAAATTCAACATTCTTAAAATTTTAATTTCAGAAAAAATGAAATTTAAAAAAATATTGAAAATTTAACAACCCTTCTTAAAAAAATTTAAGATATTATTCCAATTTTTTTTTTAAATATTTTAAATTTCTTTTGATGCGTAAAAATTTCTCCTTACTTCTCTGACGTGCTTTTGAACGCTGGGTGCGGTCATTCAATGAACCATCCCATTCAAAGAACTGCAAACTTAAATATGAGAATGCATCCCAGAAGACTGAATCAGGTTCAACAACATAACGCCAACTTACTGAGTCTGGTCCTGTAGTTTTTAGGGGCAATGGAATTTCATGCCTTACATGATCTCTGATGCTAACGGCCTTAACTTTTTTACAGCCCCAGGCTTCCAAACTTTTGGGCGAGTAAAGGTCAAAATTGTTCCCCAATATGATGATCTTACTAAAATTGTCAGGCATCCAATTCGCATCCAGTACACTATCATAGAGATAACTTGTGCAGTGAGGCATTAAAAATAGCGTGGGTCTGTCCAGTGTTCGTCTCCCGCCTTCATTAACCAGAGGAATTGTGCAGTTAAATTCGCTTATGACTCTTCGTTCTAGTGGCGACAGAATTGGATCGTACACCAATATATCATTATTTACCCATGGAAATTTCTCTCTCAATAAAAGGGCAAAAGCAAACTGCATCTGACAGGGCTCCACATGTTGTATTTTCCGCATCCTCGCATCTGGGGTTTTCCTCGTAGGAGTCAACCTTCCAACGCCGTAGAGATGTTGTTAACAATTTTATGTTAATTTGATTTCATACTCACTTAGTATTCCATTTTATTTCTAGGTTCTTGACCTATTAAACTTTTCATTGTATTTCTCAGTGTCTTAAAAGAAACTAATTTATATTTCATTATTTGATATGAAGTTGGTCAATTTTGTTCTTTGTGTAGATAGTTAAAGAACATGATCGATTTCATCACTTCAAAAACATTGGAGACAAGGCTATTGAGAAAAGAACTCCAACACTAAGAGAGATTTGGAAGTTGTTGTGGAATTGAAAAACATGTCCTGCTCTATGGTGTTAGCTACTAAGCAATACTTTATTGATCTTGTGTAGAAGAATGTAAATTTTCATTTATGTATACTATATTAGCCATGAAATTTCCAAACTTAATGGCTCACTTTGCATCATATTTGTACATAAAATTATAATAGAGTCTCACACATTTTAATACGGTCTAAATGATCATATGAACAAACTTAGTAGAAATTTTGGAATTGGCCAAGATTACTTGCTCTGTGATGTTGGCTATTAAGCATAGATTTCATTTCATCACTTCAAGAGCAGTAAAAACAGGTCTATTGAGAAAACAACTTGAGCATTGAAACAAAATTGGTAGAAATTTTGGAATTGGCCAAGATTACTTGCTTTGTGGTGTTGGCTATTAAGCATAGATTTCTTGATTTTGTATAGAAAATTGTAAATTTTCATTTAGCTTTTACTACATTAACCATCAAATTGCCTACATTTAGTGCACACTTTCCATCACATTTGTAGAGAAAATTACAAGAGTGTCACACTTTTCTTATCATATCTAAAATCTCCTATACCTAACAACTATCATGTTGTTGATAGTTACAAATTTTTAGGAGTCTCATGGTGCAGGCTAAAAAAAGAATAAGGGAAGTTGGGATTGAGCCGTGTATGAAAAATGTTCCTTGGGACTTGAGATACATGTCAAAACACTGTTATTTATGCATTACACATGCTTTTATAATAAGTTTCTTGATTCTCTAAGGTGATTTAGAATATTAAAAGTTAAGTGAGATATAAGATACCCATTTGAGATAATAGTATTAATTGGAGAGACATACTCTAGAAAAGCGTTGGAATCATGATTATTGTTTCACCAAATCCCGTAGGTGTTAGTAAACATATGCGTCACCTGAGTTAATGGATCCATGAGAGGCTGTTAAGAACATGGTATGAAACACACAGAGAGAAAATATTTATCCAATGTCCAACAAAAAGTACTATGTTCGTGCAGTTTCTTGATAGCTAAAATTATCTTTATAATAGACCTTGTACTCCCTATACTATGTTCATGAGGCTGAAGGCTACATTAGCTATATAAGTGTAGTTGAAGCTCATGAGATAGCTTAAGCAGAAACCTATTGTTACAATTGTTTAATAGATGGTTGTTAAAGAGATCAAAGTTGAGACTTATCATGATATTTGTAACATATGCATATACATTATCATATTATCTTTGTATTTGCAATATTTATTATGTGATGGACAAAAATTTCCCCATAAATATTAAGAAAATTTCAAGTGATGACATAGACTCTTCGCAAAACTCACTCATAAATTGGGGCTATATGAACCAAAGAGATGTTTTTGAATGATTTGGTTATGTTAGTTGTAATGGAGATCCAAAATTAACGAGGCTACTTACAAACTGAAGTGACAATTGCCATGCAAATTTATCTTCTTTTAGATACAAATATAATTAGTTTTGGTCTTAGCTTGGCTCCTAAGATAGATTTTTTGAGTTGCAAGCATTATCTAGGCTTGTCTTTCAATCAACAAGGTGGAAAAAGAATCCAAATTAACAATTATTTATTAATTTGATTGAGCTACAATTGTTTATAAATTTCAAGGACCTACAAGGATAATCAATGGTAGTAGTACACTTTTTGAATTTCTCATGTACTAGTAGACTAGAAGCAAATATTACTTACATATTGATTAGCGTTTATATGGATTTTGTTAACCAGTTTATATTGATTTGATTTCATACGCAGTGACTATGTTTTTTTGTTTGTGGGTTCTTCACATATTAAAGACTGTTTAATCTACTAAGTTTTTATTGTATTTCTTAGTGTCTTAAAAGGCACCAATTTACATTTTAGTAGTTGATATGAAGTTAGTAGCTTTTATCCTTTGTGCAGATAGTAAAAAATATATGGTGCTATGAATTTCATCACTTCAAGAGCAACAAACACAAGGATATTGAGAAAAGAACTCTAACATTGAGAGTGATTTTGTAGCAATTGTGGAATTGGCTAACATGTCTTGCTTTGCGTTGTTGGCTACTAGGCACAACTTTATTGATCTTGTATAGAAGAATGTAAATTTTCATTTATCTTATACTACATTTACCATGACATTTCCAACATTCAGGGCACAGTTTCCATCACATTTGTACAACAAATTATAACAAAGTACCACACTTTTCTTATCAGATCTAAATTCTCATGAATGTAACAATGGTTACTTTCATCACTACAAGAGTATTAAAACCAATTCTATTGAGAAAACAACTCCAACATAAGAGATATTTCATAGCAATTGTGGATTTGGTGAACATTTCTTTCACTTTGGTGTTTGCTATTAGGCATAGCTCTTTAGATCTTGTATCACATGTTTCTTATCAAATATGAATTCTCCTATATGCAACAACTGATTTGACAAGGGAGTCTCAAAGGCTGACAGAGTTTGACTATAGATGAGGTTCCATTAAAATGTTTTTGAATGAACTCTGGAAGCTTGTTTGATTGAGAAGGCATTAATACATTGTCATGGAAATAACATGCATGGTATCACACTAGATTGTGAGTCACCGTTTCCATAGAGAATGCACTCAGGACATAAGTGTGCTTATCTTTCTCAGAATAATATTTTTCATTTGGATCTTATTATATTTAAAAGAAAATAAAGTAATCATTGTCTTCAAAATGGTATTTATTTATGTCATTTGTATAGCTTATGGACACCAAATATAAGTTATGTGTGTATGCATTCCTGAAAAAATTCCATAGCTAGATTAGTTATATAAATTTTATGAAATGTTTGAATCAGTGCAACAATATTGTCTCTATGAATATGGAAATTGTGCTCTCTTATTATTTCCTGCAATTTTCAAAAGTGCGAGGTTAATGAAATACACATTACATTAGATTGATTGAGATATATAATAAAAATATAGACTTAAAACCTTGTCGTAATTAATGGATGTAGCCCATGGAGATTGATTTTGTGAATTGAAATGGGATTATGTTTAGTGATTTTGTAAGTTCTGTTATATAACAGGATAGAATTTTTTTAAGTGATTTGTAAGTTTTGATTATATAAAGGATAGACCAATGTATTGCAATTTCTGGCCGTCTATGGTTTCAACATGTATTTCATCACCATATTACCTTTTTTGGGTGCTCAATGGACATTGGTGTATACTTTTGGTATTTTGAGGTAAATTTCACAATTTTCATGAACATTTTAAAGGTATTTTTAAAATTAAAATAATGTAAAATGAATTGCATCAATGGGCTCACCTCCATAATAAAATC
>APFE031395080.1:0-10386 GCA_000404065.3 Pinus taeda
TCTTCTTCCTCGTCACCTTCCACTCTTGGACTTCCTGTGGCAAAACACCGAATGTCAGAGATAGCCGTCAATTGATAACCAGATACTAATTGACAACCAACCGTGATGTGCTACAGCTCCATAAATGCATGAATCATCCAGTACTGAGTTTTAGAATTTGTTATCTAAAGTTTAGCCAGCTGTCCTGGCAGTTATAATAATTAAGAAAACTAGGGAATTTGTCAGTTGCTAAGATAGACTGTAACTACTCCTGTGAGAGGGAAGCAGGGGGGGTTTTAGTGAGTAGAGTTTGTAAAGGAAAAGGGGTTTCTTTTGGGAAAAGAGAAGACGCTGAGTAGAGTGTATTTGGTGTGAGAAATAAAGAGATAAATTGAAGTTTTTTCTTTAATGTTGATATGCGTTAATTCCTCAATCTAGAGTTGCGACTCAATTGTGAAAGGTCATGGTTTGATCTCCAAAGCAAAATGGCTCACTTTATTCCATGTAAGAAAACAAATGATCGAAGGTAGGTGGTTGACTTGTTTTTTAAAGAGGTAGTGTGTCTACATGGGCTGCCAAAGTCAATCACAAGTGACCAGGATAAAAGTTCTTAGCCACTTTTGCAGAACATTATGGAGAAAGCTTGACAGCAGATTGCAATATAGTGCAACATAGTTGGGCCTATCACCCTCAAACACATGGGAAACTAGAGATAATGAATAGAAATTTGGGTAATTTGCTTCAGAGCCTAGTTGGAGAAAATCCAAAGCAATGAGACTTGGTTTTAGCACAGGTTGAATTTGCTTTTAACTCCAGAATCAACAGGTCTACACTGTACAAGTAAATCTACTTTTCAAATTGTTTCTGGCGACAATCCAAAACAGATAGTCGATCTAATTCACCTTCTGGAGGGAAGATGAGTTAGTCAAATAGCAGAGGAATTCGTAAATAATATGCATGATAGGCAACAGGAAATTAGGCTGCAAAAATAAAGCACAAATGAGAAATGCAAGAACGGTGCAGATTTACATCAGAAAGCAAAGTTGTAGCAAAAGGGCAAACAAGTCATGGTTTATCAGTGAAAGAAGGGATTCCCTAAAGGACCTTATCATAAATTGAAATAAAAAAATATTGGTCCATGCAAAATACTCAAGCAAATGAATGAAAATGCCTATTCTGTAGACCTGCCCGAAGAAGTTGACATCAATCCCATCTTTAATATCACAGATATATATCCCTATCACACAAATGATGAAGAAATTGCAAAAGAAAATGTGCTTGGAAGGTGGAATGGACAGTCACAACATGAAAAGGAGAGAGTGCATTGAGAAAGTGGTGGACACCAAAGTCACTGATACAATATCAAAGAATTATAAGATGGCAGGGGCTGATCACTGAGTAGAAGTGCATGAGATCTACTGAACTTGATTGCTCTGAACCAGAAGGTTCAGAATTTCAAAAGATGGAGAGGATGTTGTGCTACAGCTCCATAAATGTGTGGATCCTCCAGTACTGATTCTTAGAAGTTGTAAGCTGAAGTTTAGTCAGCAATTCTGGCAATTAGAATTAATTGAGAAAATTAGGGGATGACTTGGTTGCTAAAAATAAACTGTAACTGCTCTCATGGGAGGAAGGCAAGGGGTTTTTTAGTGAGTAGAGTTGGTAAAGGAAAGGAGGTTTCTTTGGGGAAAATGAAGAGGTGCTGAGTGGAGTGATAACGGGCCTGTGGGTTAGGTTATTGGCTGGAAGCCATTGTCGGGCCATTGTGCTAACTGCTAACCTTGTAGTCTGGAGAGAGTCAGAGACCGTGTATTCAGTGTGAGAAATATGAGATAAATTGGAGTTTTTCTACTCTATTGATGGGCATTTATCCTGTGTCTTGGTTGTTTATGTCCTTAGTATTTGTTGACTCTGTCCATTGTTTTTATTGGCACATCAGGAACAGAGTACCTGTGCACCTTCCATCAAATTCTTTTCTGCTGTGCTAAAGTCTGTTTACAGGTTTTCGGTGCCAGAGGTCTACTTCAGATTTGGTCTATAACAGGTACTTGATCTGCATCAATATGGAATACAATGCCAATATCCCAGATCTAAAAATGTCACCATCATCTGTGCAGTCTATATTTGTGCAATGTGGAGCTTCAATGACTTGCTAAACACCAAGACAACAAACATGTATCCACTGACCTTTATGCCTCTTGTATCTGGTCTTGCATTGAGGACAAGATTGGTTTCCATCCTTACGCTCGTACTCATAGCAAGGCCTACAAACTGGAAATGCACACTCATTGCACGCCACAAACAGCTCCCTATTTGCTGTCAAACCAACATTGTCCCCGCAGATCTGGCATACTTGGCTGCTCGAGTGCTTCAGAGGCTTCGGCTGCATATCAATAACCAATCATTCTCAATTTACACAAACCCAAAAAAAATTGAAAAATCATATCTACAACTTGACCTACTCTTCTCTGCACTGCTCTGCCAAATCAGAGATACCATTGATAGCTTAATATCAGATCCTGTTAGGGTTTTGACATAGTAAACCATTGCTTAGTCTTTAAGTCATGGACATGAGTCTATAATACCTCTACTCTTGTATCATTTCAGCATTACATTGAATACCATAAGAGAAGGCCAATTTGGGTTTATACTACTTTTGTCCTATCTCGCGTAATTATGATTGGTGTTCCTTTCTGATTGAGTTGCATCGTCAGTCTATTATGTTTATTTCTATTAATGACTCAGCTCAATTCAGGTTGGCCATCTAGTAACCCACCAACCATATTTTTGCTAAGGTATTCTCAGGCAAAAGTAGTGCAATGCTGTTTCTCATTTGCACTTCCAAGCACAATCTCTATTAGGGTTCTCTAGAATTAGTTTCAAGCGACAATCTAAGTGGGTACTCTAATAAAACTAGAAGTGCCATGCTCCTCCGTACAGGTCCGGTTCCAAAAGGTGTCATCCAGCATTACTACCGGTCAATACCCAACAAAAAGACAAGATCAGATATATTTCCGAACAGTAGAAGAACAATCTCAAACTCTACAGAAGCAGCAAAGGATATAATGTTGCAATGCTAAGCTTTCTATTTCTCAGCTCTTAACAAGTGAAAGGAGTCCCAGCAATACCATAGTCTATTAGCAATCTAAGCATCATTCCTTTTGCAAATCCAAGTAGGAGCAAGCCCAAATGCTGGATCCAATAAAGCAAAATGAAAACTAGCAAATTACTCAAATGTAATACAATAAACTTACACCAACTTGTGTGTCACGGCGAATAGAAACCAACTCGTTTCTCCTGTGAGAACCTGCAATCATACCATCGCTAGCCTCCATTGCTGAATCTGGGTATAATCTTCCTTCTGGAGGACTTTATTTTATGCAATCAAAAGCAATGCTTTCGATACTTTTGTAGTTGTGGGTAGAAGCCATATCATCCCACATTGTACCCAACACCACCAATATACACCATCTGTGCATAACTATTTCTTCTCTTCCCAATACCAATTTCATAAAATTAACCAAAAACATGTGCTGTGCTGCTCGTGAATTGACCAAAAAATCTAGGTCCTTTGCTCGTTGTCTGCGAATCCAGCTCACCGAGTAGACCGCCGGGAAGGTCATTCTTTCATTCATTTTCTTGTAGCGAAAATGCGAATTGCTGTGGTACTCGTCACTTCGTAACGCTTCCTCCAATTTCCGAGGTAAAATGATTTCAACTCTCAACTCTAACACGACACCGCTATCCCGCCATTTTGCAATAACAAACAGCACCTCAGCTTCTGGAAGACCACCGGAATTTTTTTGTTTTTTCCATGGATTTACATGATCACTTGCGACTTCGTCCCTCTGCAAAATTCCCGCCCGACCGGTGATTGGACCGTGACGGAAGGATGGAAATTTACGGCCAGATTGCCCGTCACGGACCATTCTAGCCGTCAATTACAGTCCGAAATACAGCAAAACAGTCATGAAATTTCACTAAATTGTTTAATACTGGTAACAAAATTGTTTCAACCGTTATTGACAGTTAATCTGGTTTCAAATTCCAGACAGGTAATCTGATTTCAAATTCCAGGCCGTGGACTGTGGACCGCCTCTCTTTGTGCTTTTCCCTCGTGAGAGAACCTCTCTTATCATAATTTGAATCCTTTTTTGGCCTTGTCCTCTTAACCTCCCTCACATCAAAGGACATGCATTCATCAATTACAGTAACTGTACGCAGGTAACCAAAAGGAATCCAATGGACAATATAGTGAATCTCCAATAGCAAAAAAACATGGCAATTTGGATGTTCATGTTCCCATTCTAAGTAGCACTAAACGCATTTCTTGCGAAGGAATTTAAGATGGTAACTGATTGTGCTCTCTGTGTATAAAGAGAGTCATCTGCCATTGGGCATGCTCGCAGAAGCCCTATACTCAGAGGCACTGAACAAGCAAGAAGAGGGCATTGAAACTTGCAACACGCCACTCTTTGGGCCTGTGTGCCAATTTAGCACAATGGGTTCTAGTAATTTTCCTACAAGAATTAGGGTTGGGTTAGATTGGCACCTCCTGATTACAATTTCCAGTGTGAAACTTGTGAGGTATGAAGGTGTAAAGTTCTCCATGATTCCTCTGTTATCGTTGTGTTGCAGAATGTATTTTTATTTGTTGACACCGTTTCATACCTCAGAGGCTTTATTTTCTTTGGAAGCAAAACAAAGTACTTGCGCCAAAACAAGTGGTGGACTTTCTTCGAAATAAGTTGGAATACTATGGTGCCCAAAAACAGTAATTTCTCTTTTGATTTTTAGCTAAATTTTAAATGTTATCTAAAATTAAAGGTACATGTTAAATATTTTGAATTAAAAATAAAAATATTATGATATTAACTTTTATATATTCTCTTTATTTTATCATCTTTGTTGCATCAGGTGCACAGCAAACTAAATTAAACACACACCAGAAGCACATATGACACAGTATTTAACGTGGTTTACCCAACCAATCTGGGTTACGTCCACCAAACATAGGCATCAGGAATATATTAATCAAATTGGAGATTACATCAATAAATCCTCACAAACCCTCTCACTCTCTTAGCAAACCATCTGAATGGTTGCCTGTTATATAGCATAGAGAATCTAATAGCTCATTAACTCCCTCACATCAAATATAGGAGGCATTAACTCCCTCCCAACAACCTGGAGCTAATCTAGGAACTGAATCCCTATTGTTGTCATCAGCTGAGATTTTTCCTATTTTGTTACAAACAGAAAATCTCAACAAGGTCGACCTCGAAATCGGGCTCCCGGAAGCCATCAAGCTCTCAGTGGCAGACTGGACACATATCCAAGAACTAGACTACGAGCAGCTTCCATTCAAATGTCGATGCTGCCACGAATACGGACACTTCGCAAGATATTGTAAGAAGAAAAACGAGGAAACCAGAGAGAGAGAAAAAGGAGAGCAATGGAAGCAAGTAAAGAAAGTAGCAAATAATAGGCAGAACAACAAAAACAAAGGCAAGGAGACAAGGAACAAATCAGGACAAGAAACTGAAAGTCAACAAAATGTCGGGAGCAAGGAAGTCACCAGCGCAGTGGAGGACAAAAACCATTTCGAATCTCTCACACCACCCTCAGAGCCTCTGGAGAAAGAACAAGAAGATCCACCCCAGCTCAACGACAACGACTTCCAAGATCCAGGTAACACATCAAATCTGAATCCAAGCAATAACTCTTCTCCTTCATATGCAAACATAATTAAGCATAAGAAGAAGAAGATAGAAAACTCTGGCTCCTCGGATGATGAAACCATTGAAAGGCCATCCAAGCGAGCTGGAAGGAGATCAAATAAGGAAGTTAGGGAAGAAGAATCAGAAAAGCAGAAAACCCTAGGAAGTAAAGCTACTATAGAAATGACCTTGGGAAGGAATACCAGGCCAAGGGTGCCCAAGGGAGGACGCCCCACACCAACAAGCTGTAAATGATGAATCTGAATCTGGTCTCTTGGAACTGCAGGGGTCTAGGAAACCCCACTAAGGCAGAGTCCATCAAAGATTTAATGAAAATGGAACCCATAAACGTACTCATGCTCCAAGAGACCAAAATAGAAGGGGAGATCCTTCTAAATACCAGCAATACTAAATGGAAATTGATTCAGGGAAGGTAATCAGAGCAAGAGGCTCGGCTAGAGGAATAGGCACATTCTGGTCTAAGAACTTATTCACTCTTGGCAGATTACACGAGACCCAACATTGGATATATACAGAACTATGGCACACAGCAAGCAAAGTTAAACTAGATTTGTTTAACATGTATGTCCCGGTGCATTATGAGGAGAAAAAAGAGTGCTGGAAGACCCTATCAGATTACTTAGAGCAATGTAGCCCTACGAATATAGTCATAGGAGGAGACCTAAATATAATCCTAGATCCAAAAGAAAAATGAGGTGGATCATCTACAAGAGACCCCTTCCTCCCCACTGTGGAAAATCTCATCCAGTTATGGGACTTGGTTGACTTTAAGCCGGTGAAAGGAGCATACACTTGGACAAATAATAGAACAGGGTAACACCACATTTCAGCAAGGTTAGATAGATTCCTCGCCAGCAGCGCAATTATGATGGACAACAGAATAGTCTTCTCCAAGATCCTACCTAAACTAACATCGGATCACAAGCCAATTCTCCTGCGCATAAAGGAGGAAGAAGATCTTGGTCCTCTCCCATTCAGATTCAGTCCTCTCTGGGTCGAAAGAGAGGGGTTTCTTGAAACTGTACAAACAGCTTGGGAAAAAGATATCTTAGGCTCCCCAAGCTATGTGTGGGAGAAAAAAATTAAGAACACCAAAAAGGCACTCAAAGAATGGATAAATAAAGTCGCCAACTCCCCCACCAGCCAGAGGAAAGAAGCAACAAAACAACTGGAAGAACTTTAGTTGGGACTGGAAGAGAAAGCCATTTCAACCATAGAACTAGACAAAGAAAAATATGCCCAAAGGAAAGCATACAACTCCTTTAGAAATGAGGAGGAATTGTGGCAATTAAAATCCCGCAGCTTGTGGCTCAAAGCAGGGGACAGGAACACTACATATTTCCATAGACAATACAGGGCCCGGATCTCGCGAAATCACATTGCAGAAATTACAACATCCAGTGGACAGGTATGTAGAGGATTTGAACAAATCAAGGAGGCAGTTGTTAAACATTTCCAAAATCTTCTCAGCGCTGGAAAATATGGGAGTGAGGAGGACATAGAAGAATTTCTCACAAATATTCCCCAGCTAGTAAGTTCAGATGACAATGAAACACTTCTAAGGCCAGCCTCAGAAGAAGAAATATCAAACATAGTCTGGTCCATGGAGTCGGATAAAGCCCCCGGGCTCGATGGATTTTCAATTCACTTTTACAGAATATGCTGGGAGATAATCAAAACTGATCTCATGAGAATGGTTCAAGGTTTCACGAGGAAGGCAAAAGTCGGAGGCGACATAAACTCAACTTTTCTCGCTCTAATTCCAAAGGAAGCCAATCCAGGCACATTCGATAGATACAGACCCATCTCATTATGCAACTCATCCTACAAGATACTGGCCAAGTTGATGGCACATAGAATCAAACCATTACTTCAAAAATTAATTACTCCAGCTCAAGGAGGTTTTGTGAAAGGGCGACACATTCTAGACAACGTCATCCAAGTGCAGGAAGCTCTGCATTCCAGTCAGCTGCGTAAAGAACAAGGTATGTTAATCAAACTGGACATGTGCAATGCTTTTGATAGAGTAAATAGATCTTTTTTATACAGGGTTCTATCAGCTTTTGGCTTCAACCAGAACTTCATCAATTTAATTAAAGGTTGCCTGGAGAAGATATGGATAGCACCTATGATAAATGGCAGACTTGCAAACTTCTTCCCAGCCACAAGGGGCCTGAGACAGGGCTGCCCCCTCTCACCCTTCCTCTACATCCTGATGGCATATTCTTTAAGTAGAAAATTAACCATGGAAAAACAAAAAGGCAGTATACCAGGGATCAGAATTGAGAAAGGCATAGAATCAATGAATCATGCATTATTCGTTGATGACTCGCTCTTGCTGGGGGGGGGGGGCCTCCTTAAGAATAGCATCAGCCTTCAAAACCATACTACAGAAATTTTGCAGCATCACGGGCGCACTAGTAAGTGAAAAGAAAAGTGTAGTCTATGGTTGGAACATAGACCAACACTCAATTGGGAAAATCGCAGAAGACTTGGGATACATAGGGCACGCAGAATGGGAAAGAATCAAATATTTGGGTCTTCCTATAATGTTGGGCTCAAATAGAAACCACCTGTGGGAGGAAGTAATATCAAAATACAAGAAGAAGATAGCAGCGTGGGGAGGCTTCTGGTTATCCACAGGAGGCAAACTCATCTTAATCAAATCTGTCCTCTCAGCACTGCCAACATTTCAAGCTGCTCTAATGATGGCACCCAAATACATTTCCGATCAAATCTCCAGGTATATACGCAACTTTTTGTGGAACGATGGGCGAGGAAATAGCAACCGATTCCACCTAATCAACTGGGACACAGTGAAAAGGCCGATGGCGGAAGGAGGCCTTCAAGTACGCGACCCTGGGTTGCAAATTGCTATGGCAATTATGCGTGCAGCCCAACCACCTTGTAAGCCAGATATTTAATAAGAAATACCTTAAGAATCGAACCATCACGAATTATATACCGGAGAAGCATCCAAAAGGCACGCAGGCCTGGAAACTGTGCGTCAAATGAATAAAGTTCTTCAGAAGTCACTTATACCGTATTCCTGGTAATGGGAAGAAAACCAATTTATGGAAAGACTGCATAATGGGACATCAACCTCTAAACCAAAAAATGGAGATTGCCGAGATCAGAGAATGGCTTCGAGCAAAAGGTATAAAAAAAATAGAGGATTTATCATAATGGGACAACAATGGCAATTGGCTGAGATGGAAATGGCCCAGAATTCCGGAACAATTAAAAAATCAGCTCGCTGTCCTCATTGACGAAATCTCTGATTTTGCTCCAGTCCACATCGATGAGGAAGACATTTGGGGCTGGGGCAAGAACGGAGGGTACACAACAAACCAGGGATATTATCAATTGCAAAGCAAGCAAGATTCACCATATCAGGGAGTTGTATGGAAGCAGATTTGGGACAGCTTCAGCATCCCTAAAATCAACTTCTTTTTTTGGACTTTATTTCATAACAAAATCCTCACAGGTGAAAATTTGTGCAAAAGGGGTATAGCAGGGCCACACAAATGCATCCTTTGCAAAAGAGATCTGGAAACAGCAAACCATATGTTCATAATGTGTGATTTCGCGAAGGAGGTATGGTCCATTTTCTTTTCTGGACTGAATGTGAGTTCCCCTTCTCAAAGCACGATAGTCTCCATGTTTACATCCTGGAATGACAACTACCCTCACCGAATTGTCAACAAATCAATTTGGCACAAAGTATGGACAGCTGCGCCTAAATATGTTTGCTGGAAAATCTGGTTAGCCCGGAATGAGACCATCTTCAATAACATTGAGCTCCCAGCTGAGAAAGTGGTGGAACAGGCAAAGAAGCTTCTCCTAGAAACTCTCAATCATCACACTGCAAAGGAAGACAACTCACTAAGAAGAGAAGAAAGCGCGTGGTTGGAAAACTACACAGGAAAAGACAGACATCAAGCAATTAAACGACCAATCCACAAGGAAAGATGGTAGATCCGTGAAACTGAAGACAACTTCCAAAAGTGGTGGAAATCCCAGGACATATGCACCATTTTCTTCAATGGAGCCTCAAAAGGCAATCCAGGGAGGTCAGGAGCAGGAGGTGTGATCTTCTATCGGAATGGGAAAAAAGATGAATTCAGTTGGGGCCTGAGAGTGAAAACAAACAACCAAGATGAAATACTCAGTCTCTGGAAAGCTTGCCAAATTGCAAGTAAAGAAAACCCAAAGGAAATCTTAATAATATGCGACTCAAAATTGTTGATAAAAACAATGGTAAAAAAGGAAAAGCTCAAGGATCTGGCACTGAACAAGCAGCTAGCAAGAGTAAACAGAATGCTGAAAGACCTCCATCCGGCTCAAATATGTCACATTCTTAGAGGATTAAACAAAGAGGCAGACAGATTGACAAATATATGATGCTCTCTTCAGGAAGGAATGATCAGCATAAACGCAGGAACTCCAACCAAGGCAAACATTCCTTAAGTGAAAAAGTGCTGTAATTATCAATGAAAATTGTAATGGTCGTTCAGGCTATGCCCGATCAGCTTTCTATCAATAAAAATTAACCGTTTCAGTTAAAAAAAAATAAAAATAAAAAATAAAAAAAATAAAACTGACATGAGCTTAATGACTAGAATTTTTTTGTTTTTTGTTTTTCTTTAATCAATTTCTAATTATG